>JAGVSQ010005075.1:0-18271 GCA_022683975.1 Rhyacophila evoluta | reverse complement strand
AAGTGCAAACTTTGGAACGGAAATAAAAGAAAATGAAAAGCAGTGGCGTGGAAATATAAACAGTGAAATAATTTTACAGTTTTATATAATGATGTAGGCAGGTTGAGGCAGTGTGCTTAAAATTAATTTTGAAGCTCGAACGATGTAGATTTAAATTTAAAGTGAGCGAAATAAGACGATGGTTTTAAATTTAAAACTTATCTCATAATCGAGACATTAAGGTGATATGCCTACAAAACCGAGTTTTGTTCCTATTTTAATTTTATTTAATGTATTATTAATGTTTCTATTTTATGATAGTAAGCTGGTTTATAGTTATGTGGAATTGACGTTTTTTATGGTTTATTTAGTCCGCTTATTTTTTTTGATGAATTTATGATTATTTCATATTTATATTCAATTTAAAAAATCTAATATTTCTCGTAATAGTTTTTGGCAGGTTTTATCGTATTCGAGAATTAGTTATTATATATTTAAAAAACAACAAGTTGATGTTATAACGGAAATAATATCTATAAATGATAACGTATGTGTAATTCTTATATCGATAGCTTGAAGTGAAAGTTTGCTAACTTCCTTTTAGACAATTTTACAGGAGATTTAGACTCATTAGTTACCATTTATTTTTTCCATTATTTTAATAGAAAAACTTCTCTTAACTGATTTATATGTAGGGCTGATTACGGACGACACACTTTTGAGAGATCTGAATACAGCATAGCAGAGTTATAATGTATTATATATTATTTTGAATTGTATATTTTACATTGTAAGTCTCAGAGATATGAAATTGACAAATTTATTCGATATATTTAAATAAATTTGAGTTTTCAAATTGATGCAGGACATGCATATTGTACGCTGCTCAAAATGGTATTATTATGTAATTTTCAATTAAAAGTTAAGTTAGTAACTTTGCACATTAAGCCATCGCGATATATCGGTAATTTCATCACTTGAAATTGTATATTCATAGTTAAAAATAGTAAAATCTAAATGAATTTATAATAAAGACTCCACTGTTATACCGGAAATATCATATTTGGCTAGAGGGTAGTTACTTTTTATTAAATTAAAAAATAATTATTTAAAAAAAAATTGTGGTAGTTTGTTTTGATAATATGTGATCATATGCTATGATATGCAACAGGTGTTTTTTTTTATATTATAGTAGTAATGGCTTTAAATATATTACGCAATCGCGTTGTTGTATATTGGCAAACAGACTGCTGTGTAATGGACCAAGTATTGGAGGTAGAAATATCAAGAGAGATCGTCTCCATATATGGAGAATCTAGTCGCCGGTAACCTAAATTACGATCGCACATAATACTTCTGAAAAAGGCGCATATAACAATATACAGGACCGCACTGGTATAGCAAATAATATATTATATTTTATACTTGTATTATACTAAAAATCAGATTATTTTGTACATACTATTAATGATTTTCCATACGTTTTTTTATTTTTATCTTTAAATTTATTTATTAAAATGTTTAAAATATATGTACAATACATAAATAATATTGTTCCAACCAAAATAGCCATTAAGAAAAGTACTTGAAGTTTATTAATTTAATATATTTATATATATATATTCGTTTTCAAAAATAGTTGTAAATAATTTTACAATACATTTGGTACATAAATAATATTAAGCAGTCTCCGATACATAGTTCATTTTACTTGTTTATAAATATATATTTTTAATGATTTGGTTATAAGCCATTTGCTCATTGCAAATGAAAAGATTATTTTGATAGGTTTACAGCATTTAATTTTGTGACTGATTATTAATAAATTCGTGAGTAGTATCTGTGATTTGCTAATTATTATTTACAAATTTTTAAATATAAATTAATATAGTATTTTATTGTATAATAATTTGAATGCCAACTACAGTGTAGACAACTCCTATTACTGATAAAGTGTTTCTCAATTCGGTCCTGATAAAACGTCTTGCCTATATTCGAAATATAAACTTTTTGAGTGAAACAACCTTCCATTTTATAAGAATTTGAAAGAAGCAAATTTTCTTAGAGCACATAATGCAAATTTGGCGTTGTTCCAATAATACTAACCTATAATCTATAAACAGATTTTTTATGGTTCTTTAAAACGGGATATTCGCGAAAATGTATGTTGTCTCTACAATGTATCAAAGACACTAAGTACATTTTAAATTATTATGAATACATCCAAATTTATGTCATCAAATCGTATGCCCGTGCAAAATCTATTATACAAACATTCGTTAAATAATATGTGTCTGATTTTCAAATTTCTCTTAACAATTTTAGCGCCAAGAAGTCAAAATAGGATTCCAATTGTTTCTTGAAATTCCCTGAATTAAAAAAAAAAATTTTCGATCTAAAATAGATTACTCTTTAGAAGAGGTTTGTTTTGAAATTTGAAAATAAAAAGATTTTCATAAAGAGATAGATATTATAATATTCTTAAAACGATGTAATAAAAGAAACGTCATAACATATTATAAATGCTAATTTTTTAAAAAACAAAGCGTAATAAATTGCAAATGTGCTATATAATTCGGGTTTACTTTAATTTCTTTCCTCTTTTCAAGAATAAGACAGAATATGAAATATGCACAATTTAAAGTAGCATAGAAATAAAAACGGATCATCATAAGGTATTTTTAATACAAAATTATATATTTAAAAAAAAAATATTTACTGGTTGAGTATTGTGGCCTAGTCGTTAATATTTTAGTTGATGATTGATTAATAAATTAATACAAGTGCTATACTACTAACAGTGAAATAAAACGGTTTAAATACAAAAACATAGATATAATCAATAGACTAAAGAAAACGATGATGTTTTACCAATATTAAATTACATACATATATTATTTGACGTATCGGAATCAGTGACTAGAACCCAGTCTAGAGTAATAACTGACTGCATTTTAATCGGTGAATAATGTATTGCATCTATAAATGTACATTTAATATTTAATTATTCTTGCCAGTACGCAATAATATGCGCTCATTTCATGTAAATGGTTCGAATAAATCAATTGAACAGATGGTACCAAAAAACACGATTTGTTCTAATATGGAATACAAGATTATTCCTAATATAAGCCAGGTATACTGGTAATTATTTCAAATCATTAAGAGAAAGTCCTACTGACACAAAGGCCATTTTGTATAAGTTTTTTTATGCAATAAATTTGATTGAAATGTATAATTTTATATAGCTATTATAAATAAATAAAATTATATTCTCAAAACGTTTACTTGTATTCCTTAAAATCAATTCTATATTATCAAATGTACAACGATTAAGATGTTCTCTAATTTAGTTGTATATTTTACCTTCGACACCTGCGATGTTTTTCAAAACCTTGTCGTGATTAAAAAATAATAATCAAACATAATAAAACTAGACTAACAATCCGGAGGTGCGGGTTCAATTCCCACATCTGTTGGATTTAAAAAATTCAAAAGTGCAGGACAGAATGCCTATTAGGTTGAGCAATTATCTGACAAATAATTCTCGTGAAAAATAATATGTCGACATGTCTGTCATATTACGGAGATTTATATATTCCACTTTCAGAGTAGATGTCTTCACGCTGTGTAGATCCATAAGCTTCATTTTGAGAGCGAACATTGTAAATATATGTATATTTATATATAATATCAGATTTGACACGATAATATGATAATTTTGATAAGTATATATTACTAAAGATACGAATAAATAAATATGTATAGCATGTAAATTATTGGTACAAGGGGTAGTAAAAGATGAACGTTGATGATCACGGAAACATTTCCAGCCCTATTTTGTAAATAAATTCTATCATAACTTCGTTATAATCTAAGATATGTTATTCACGAAAATAAGTACACATATAACGTCAACTATGGGCTTTCAAAAAAATCAAGATACCTTAAAAGTGGTTTGAGAAGCTGTCCGGTGACGTTGCAATAAATGTCATGATATATAAATATTGAATTTTGTTTTTCAAAGTTAATTAGCAAACGTCAAATTAACCGTTTTAGGCATTGTAATATTATTTTTATTCGTATACAACTTTGATTATATTATTGAATTAATAATAGTTCGTGAATATAAAAATTACTAAATTATATAAACAAAATAAAGCAAACATATGTATGACATTCGTTGATAACAGGTTCTTAAAATTCAATTTATTCAAAACTAATTACCCTTATTTTTATTTGTCGTTTTAAATATACTGACCGTATTTCAAATGATTGATTTTTATATAATGGTTGAAATATAATAAAAGAGCTGTAGGTTAAAGTATATCTATTATCACTGTAATATTATATAATACTACACCTATGAATATCGGATCATTAATGTCTGGACGATCAAGTGTCTAATCTAGTTCGAAAATTATACATCGGAGTTTTATAATTGAGTAAATGAGAAAATGTAGAACTGTTGAATTGGTGCCAGACATATTTGTCTGTCTCGCATCACGTATCCTTCAGTTGGCACCGACTCTAGCGTTCTGTGACATTTCTGTCAGCAGCGCCAGTCGCATTTCGCTACAGGACCGTTAATTGGCACAACTCATTGGTAAAATATCTTCCGGCGAGAGGCCGGGATAAACTAAATTAAATTAATGATTTCATCTTTCAGCTTTCTATAAAATCTGATGATGTTACTGCAGCGGTTATACGAATTTCATTCATTCACAGTGTCGTTTCAATGCGATTTTTTAAACACAATACTCACCCGTAGCAGCTATTTCTATTACAACTAGCGATACTCAAGATCCAATCGATTAATCGTGGCATCGTAAATTTTTTGAAATTTTGTGTTCACTTTAGAGATAAGAAAATCTTAGAAGACACTACTGAGCTTAACTAAAGACGGTTTAACTGTGTAACCTACTAAGTAGAATAGAATATTTAAATCGGGTTCCGCATGAATTGCATACAAATTTCAAATCGTCAATTATTATATTAATGTACACCGAGATATATAACTTATTTTTTTGCAGATATTTCTTACAGTTGTTTCATTATGAAAAGGAACTAAACTTTGAAAAATCAATTATTGTCCTATTTAATGGTGAATTATAATTAAGTTGATTAATAGTCATCTGATTAGGATTATCTATTTTTAAAATTGTATAAAAAATAACAGCTATTTCACCAATATCGATGGTGATATTTTATGACTCTTAAAAATATAGTAACACAATTGATAACACATTGGAAATTTGAAAACTATGAAGTATATGCCAATTCAATAAATAATATCGATGGTAATAAGTTAACAATACGTATTATATGTTTGTTAAATTTTTCAGGAGAATCAAAAACCTTATGAAAAAAAGTACTGAGACATTAAAGGAAATAAAATATACTTTAGAATGAAAAGTGTATTTCATCAACATGTTTTTTTGGAAATTTTTCTATTTGACATTTCGTATTTTGATTGAATTTTAAAAAGCATTTAAAATTATATAGATATTTTTTAATTATACATATTTAATAATTTAAATAATTATTTTTCTGTTGTTTGTAGAGTAAATTTTTTAATCACAGTCGATAAATACATATAATGTAAATGTTTAAAAACGAGCAGCCAAATAACGTACATGTTAATAAAATTATAAACTTTTTACAGTGTATTTTTATTAACTTAAAAAAATGTCTTTATTAAATGTTGATTTTTTGCCGGGGCAAATTAAATTATTTTTTGTCAAACAATTGTTTATATATTAAGTACCGCAAAGTTGTACAAATATTAGGAAATTATAACTAAGAATGCGATAAAATGTTTAGTCTCTAAGTCTTTATCAGTAAAGTGATTTATGGGCAGAACGTTACTAATATATAAAGCCTGTGAAACGTCACAATTTTTTCTATTAATACGTTATCTATTATACGATTAAGTCTCGTTAAAACTAGTTTATATATGAAATCTGATATTTTACACTATCTTTGGTGATATTCAAAATATTGACATAAATGTAACGTATAAGTGAAATGACACTTTTTTTATTATGTGAGCGAAATATGTGATTGTTAAGTTTTCGTAAACATATTTGTTTGCATGTTGTTTTTATAAGAAAAGAAAAATAACATTAGTTGGTCAATCGACAAGGAAAGCGATTACATATTTTTACTCGACGACCAGCCACTTGGCTTAGAGCCAATATCTATAATGAATATATTGTAATCTATGTATTAAATAGCTGAAATATTTTCTTAATTAATGTAGACATATAGATTTTTAGCAATCGAAAAATATAAAGAAATCATTATCTATATTATAATATCTTAAATATTTAGTTTTTAATTTCGAATACGAGAAATATAAGTCTACATAATGTGGAGTTTGAATAAATGCATTGTTCTAACAATTCAACGTATCTGGTGTCCAAAATTGTGTAGTTTGAGCACACAACTTCCGATTCTGAAAAAAGAACGCTTATCAATTTAGCGATAAATGTAAGCAAGATTTGTATGATGTTAAAAATAATGTTCGGACATGTAGAGGTTTATTTGAATATTTAAAGTATACCTAATTGTATTATATATAGTGCATGTATGGACGTGCTGTCATTAAATTGAATTGTAAATACATTTATTATAGATATACATGCTTGTTGAGTACGTCGAGACAATCGTAAGCCGTATTGCAAAAAACGAGTTACCTGCATACAATTTTAGTGATTCTTTACATAGAATTTGTTTAAATAGGAATCAAATAATATGGCATTGCATTAAGCATACAAAAAAAAACAGTTCACTTAAATAAGAATTACTGCAATTTTAAATTAAAAAATGACAATTCTTTCAATCAAAGTTTTGTTTCAAAAAGTATTATTTCTTTAAATGGGAAAATTTTATTCAGAGCAAAAAATTTACTAACATATTTTCACTATGAAATGGTATAACCTTAATACGTCATATGTATATAATATATATAACAGGCAGTAAAAATTCATATACGTATATTTACACAGTTTATTTTGAAATATTCAAATATAAAACGTCACTATTTTGGCAAGATATTAATTGTTAAAATGATTAAAGATGTTAGAATATCACATTCGACGGGCAGTATTCTTGTTGTTTTTATTACGCTAAAAAGTAATTTTTGTCGCATAGGCTAAATCATGTCTGATCTGAAAGAAAAGTGTATGGATCTCAACAGTACAACACTCTCAACAGTCTCAACACTAAGATGATCACTAAAGACATGTAGTATATGGATCTCCGCATTGTCAAGACATATTGACAGATAAAAAAAACCATCGATATTTCCACACTGTGGGTGTAGAGATTTACCGGGTGGTGGAAGAAGTATAACTATCATACTATATATAGCACAGCCGTAACAGTTATTTCTTTCTCAAAAATACAATAAGTTCAGTTAGTTTCCTTTTGGAGCGATTGTTGAAAAAGTGCATGAGCGTAAAGACAAGGTGAGCAAGAAACGAGTGGGCTCTATCAATCGCGCTCCAGCGACCTCCGCGGGTAATCTTGAACATCAACATCGCGATTTGTGGATCGCCACGCCGCTTTACTCTTGCGATGTTTGTACCTTCGTACCGTTGGCCATAACGGTACGAGAAAACAGCGACGCGAGCACCTCCACAACAGTCATTGCGACCCAGTGGCTTCCGTACAAATATTATCGAAACATTTATATGCAAATCTACCATCTTACTATGTAAATAATAATTATTTAATAGCAGTGTCATTATGCGCAAAAACTAAATAAGCCTAATAAAATTTATCATCCCAAATAATACGTCAAGACAAATTTTCATATTGAAATAAGAAATTAAAATTTTGATCATTAATCAAAAACTAAAATGTGGCAACTTTTAAAATTGTATATTGTAGATTTATAACATAAAGTTTTGATTGCAATATCTGGGCGAAATATTGAAATCTGGGATAAAAATGATTGTGCGTATGAATATATGAAAAAATCCTATATTTTTCATTGTTGAGGTATTTTTATATAATACATAATTGATTTGCGCATAATTGTTTAAAAGCATACACGAATGTAATATTTATTTTAATTTATGGTACTTGCATAGCTTTCTCTCCGCTGATAGTATAGGTTACGCATTATTTAAGATTTACGTACAATCCAAGTTTCAATCTTTCGTGTATTGCATAGTAAAATATAATATGTTTGTATCAACTGTTTCGCATCTAACTATTATAATTTACTTAGTACGAGATTCCACAGAACTATAAGGGGGACTAGGAGATGTTTTTTTTTATTGAATTATTTTTTAAAGAAATCTCATTATTTAAATCACGCATTGCTAGTCAAATTAAATTCAATATTACATTATATAACGACATCTGCAGTTTTGGTGGTGGATATATGTACATATGATATTTACTACTAAAAATTTTTTTCATCATGTACAGACCTTCATAATAGGTTTTTTTTTTTTTTTTTTGTTTCTAAGATCTAACATAAATTATCAGAAATAATACAATCATATTTATTTAATTATCGGAAACTGTATTACGTTGGTTTTGTTCAGTAAATAGTGTTTTCGAATAAGGAAACATAGATGGTTTATACGTGGCAAACATATAAAAAAACATGCAGATGAGTAGATAACATAATTTAGTATGGATACATAAAAGACTTGTCCAGATTGCAAGTATAATATATGGATATCCAGCATATACGTGTGGAGATGCATCTTGATGGATTATTTTTACGATCGCAATACCAGTTGCACAGTAATACACAGTATACAAATAGTACTGTTGAAAAATTAGCACACTGAATTATAATGTAATACATATGTATATAAAACAGATTAATCGTCATGAAGTAGTATCCTATCAACCAAATACTAATTCAATTAAAGTTAATATTATATCTTATCGTGAAGGATATGTCTATTATGGAAGTTTTAAAGTTTTGTTTACGACGAATAATATATTTTGCAAGGTTGGATTTATCATAAAAAAATGTACAAATTTATTGCACCCCAGTGCGCAGTGTGAGCGCGGTGAGTGTGCATATTGAAAAAGTGCACTGCGTGCGAATGTGTGCGCAAATTGGAATGCACCCGCCCGCGATGCGCGCGTCATTTTTTTGGGAACGTTTTTCTGCCTCACTGAATATAATTATTATGCAGAGTCTTCAGACTCTAAATGCTATTAATATACGGTGTCTCAGGATATATTTTTGTTTTTAAATTCTATTGGATTAAAAAAAAAAGATTGTTCCTGTTGCATAGTGTATTTTTATGATTCATTTCATGAAATATTGGAATATTGTAAAAGTAAACTAATAACATTAACCGATGCTTTATTGTTAGATTATTGGTAGTGAATATTCATAGATTTCAATGAAAACCGTACTATTGTACGAGATAGGCTATTATTTTATTATTAATTTCAAGATAAATTAAGTTTTGTCAAGTATAATAAGTCAAATATAAAAAGAATTCACGAAATTCTTGACCTATTGCTCAATACTATTTATTTTTTCATCTATGTTATACCGCATTGATAAGTAAAACCGCAATATCTAAATAAGGAATCACATGCAACACGTTGTGTTTTTACTTAGTAGGGCAGTATAATAAGGAGCAAAAACTGTTATTTATTATTCTTTTCGTGTAAGCTTATACGCATATTTTACCATTTTTCTTAATGTGGTATGGATAAATATTGAAAAAATTGCATAATATATAAACGCTTTAATCAAGATCTCGTAAGATTGTCAGGATGAATTTAACAAGTGTATATTTTTTTTATTTCAAACCAACTTTCTGTAATTAAGTAACCACAAAAGCTTTTAATATAATAACTATTATACTGCCGTACTACTAAGTAAGAACGTAATATCTACATAGGAAGTTACACGTAAAATATTGCGTTTTTACTGAGTAGGGTAGAATAGTTTTAAAGAAATTGAATCAAAATAATTATTAAAATTTAGAAAATAATGTTTTATCTAAGAATTTGATAACGATTAGAGTAGTAATAGATAGATATTATATTATGCTATGTGATATTTTTCTCATTAAAGCAGTTGCTAAAAAATGTATTGACAGACGATAAAATATTTATTTTACTTACTATTATTATGATCATGAAATAATTAAAAATCGTTTAGAATCACGATTTGAGATGTACAAAAATTTGATTCATTTGTTGAAATTTTTATTGTATGTTTTTCAATATAAAGTAAGTTTTATTGGTTGAAAGTTATAATTGAAATCAACTATTATGTTGAATTAATTGAATGCAGCATTTTGCATGCATGATATAAAGTAAATTTATAATGCTCGTTCTCGAATGAGGAGAAAACATTCCGACTGTCTCCGGAGGTAAATGTAAACGTATTAATATCATGATGAGCTGCCCTCCTCCGTAAAAGAGTCTGGGTATCCCCTGCCGTGTATTTATTACATATTACACATTGAGCTTTCATAGTAAGTGTATATTTTCATTTATATTTTAGGAAATTTCGTGCATGGAATGTATTTGTGAACTGAACTTGCGTTTATTTAAACTTTAAATGGTCCTGCAATGTATAAAAATGACATAATATATATTGTCATTAATTTAAAAGATTTAATGCTCATAGATCAACGGAAATTCAATAAGGTACTTTTATTTTTATTAGTTAAAGAAAATATAATTTAGTACCGTTTATATAACATTTGGGAAAAATATATAAATGTTCTGAATAGTCCGACCAGCTTCTTTTTTCTGCGAGGCTACATAATCCAAAAGTAGAAGACTGAATGCTCAATGGGTTGGAAAATTGGCTGACTTCCAATATTAGTGAACAATCTATCATAAAGTCTTCACAGCACGGAGATTTATATACTCCATTTATGAAGCGGTCATTTCCACACTGATGAAAACCATATGTTCCATTTAAAAAAAGAGATTCAAACAATAAAATATAATATGCCTGGAAATTCGACCCTTAACCTATATAGGATTTATTTAAAACATCTTTTACGAATATTGTTTGAAATAAAAAAGTTAATAAACATTTTACAAGTCTACTTATATACGCAATTTTTGCCTCGATTTGCCCTAATTTTTGCCCCGCAACCAGAATGAATAAATTGAAAGCGAAAAAATATACTGTTCGTAGAAACTAAGTCGTAATGACCGACCAGTGCGACGAATGGGGATGCCGGTATGAGAAGTTTTCATTCTTCAACCGTCATCTCTGAGAATACCACCCTAGAGGATATGGCAAGCATCTTGCAATTCATGACATGCTCCAATAGATGCTTCCACAAGACGAAGTTTACAGAGCTTATAAATTAATCCACCTACACCTTCAACAGTCTAGGAAATTAAACGGCTTGGAGTCAAGCAAGGTTTTTATTCGACAAAGTATGAAATCAGATTTCGAAATTAATAGAGATGTTTGCAGGTTTGTCAATGTTTTTGAGGGACTCTATTTTGATAATTTGGTACTTTGAAGATCGCCACACGTTTGTGATAGGTGATTATAATTGTCATTTAATATATTTTAATACAACGATAAAAACGTATAATTCTTTCGAGATTTACTCCGTAACGTAAGGTTTTGCACATATGGTCACGATGCAAATATTCTGTATTCTTCTATATATTATATAATATTCTGTGCTTTTGGAATTTTGAAGTAATCAAAAACAATTTTAAGATGGGCCAAAGCCAAGTGGAAAATAAATGGATCGGTGTTGATGAGACTAAATTACTCACTTTATTTTCTTGGCAAGCGATTGCAAGAAGTTATTGGAAAAGAGCGCTCACCTGACCTACAGGTGGACTCGGATCGCATTAAATCACCACTCGTTTATAGCAAATGCTGGCAGTGTTATGTGTCCACTATTTTTGGATCTATTTGGAGAACGATCATAAGACGACTCAAATAAAGGCATGCGTCTTATTAAAGGAATTTCATCCTCTCGAATGATCTTTTGGATATGAATAAAATATGCCACATTATAGTTAAACCCCAAAAATTCATTTCAATCGTTTAATTTATTATAAATTCTAATATTTCACATTCGGTTGATTTATGCCACATATGGCTTACTATTGTATACTGCATTTTTTTGGAGTTCAAAAGCTCTTTATAATCACTATTATTACATTAAATGCACAATGTTTATTTTTAATTTAATACAAATTATCTAGAATTGGTTATAACCATAGTGATTTTTTATCTCACATACAATTTGTATTGTCACGTGTAATATTTTTTTAATCTCTTAATAATTATCCATAAAAATAATTTAGTTTCTTAAAAGCCCAGCAACTTTCATCCGCAGAATAAAAATAACGAATACAATATTTATTGACTTGGTAGAACTCCAATATTGAATAAAATAAAATTGTCTTTCAGACTTAACAAACGATTTTATCAACAATTTATTTTGGGCTGAAAAATTACAGTCGATTTGTTTTTTTATACTTTTCTAGCGAATGTGGATTATCAAAGAAATTAATGTGCACTAAATAATTATTATAACTAGTAGAATTAATTGGTTAGTAATTCTAAAATTAATTAATTATTCAAATAAATATTTTAATTAAGAGTTGACCGCATTGAATGATATTTAATTATTCATAAATTGTTTATCGGAATAGATATTCAAATATGTAATCAAGCATAAAATGGAACTTGGATATTTTATAATTTAGCAACTATTTGTGTATTAATTTATCTAAGGGAAAATACATTTATATTGTATAGTATTTTATAAGAAAAGTTTTATTGCTACGAACGATTGCGTTTAAATATGGTAAGTATAATATAAGAAATTTCCAAATATTAAAATCGAAATATTGTGTGCACGTGTTATTTTATGAAAATCGAATCATAAGCAGATTTAAAAATTTGTTTATCGGCGACCAAATAGTTGGGTACATTTCCATATGTCACAATAAATAAGAATGTGATAAATATTTAATCAACTGTTATATTTATACAATTTTACATTTGTCGATAGATAGATTGTACAATTGTTAATAGAAACAAATGTATATCCATATAATTGTCTAAATCAAAATATCACTAAATAAAAAACACTAGAAAATCATAAATTTTCTGATCAAGTCACTAGTTTCATTATTTATATGCAAATATTATATTTGCTCATAGTTTATAACACAGGAAAGTAGGTAGTAGTGGATGAAATTCGATGGCTTAAATTGCAAATTTCATAAGTGCCCTTTTGACCCAAAATTACTTAACAATACCGTTTTGTTTCACCATGCTATATGCATGTCTCGTATTAATTTGACAATTCAAGAAATTTTGACAACTTCAGTGGGATTTGAGAGATACACTGCAAAATATATAGTTTTGTATTCAGATCTATCAAAGAAATGTCATTCGTAAACAGTTTTACGAATAAATCACTAAATGTGTGTTTTTATTTTAAAATAATCGTAGAAATATAAATCAAAATAATCAGTTTTGACACCCTCCGTAAATTTTTCAAAATTGGATTTATCAAATTTGCACCTTAAGCCACCGAATTTTTTTAAATCACTATTTTTTATTTTAATTTTAAACACAATACTGATTATTACCGCATTTAAGAATTTTAATGTTGTCGATAGCCATTTCGGTTGTCACAATATAATATTAGCTCACTTTTCTCTACTTCTCACAAATCTTCAAATGTGTATTGACAAAAATACTATTTTTTATTATTGATTCGTTAAGGAAACGGTAATTTAAAAATCACAGCGACGAAAAATCACTTTTATTTCAATTAATAATAACTATCTTCAAATAATATATTTATTAATTATTTTTGCATAAAAAACATAACAATGTTTATGGCACTAATTTATGTCATTATTAAGTTTTTTACACATCTAATATTTACAATGACGACCTATAGAAAAAATCTATTCTCTGTAGAGATATAGTCAATTAGCTTTCGATAAAAAAAATCTTTTCAATTGAACTAAGAAACGTTTTGACAACATATGAAAAATTCGTATTGGAAACGCGAGCTGAACAAGAGAGATAATGTAAACAATATATTAAATGATGGAAATAAATACAAATGCGTGATTTAAATGTAATACAAATTAGGAAGATATGTTTGGTATTTTCAGTTGTTATCTAAGCAATATAAGACCATTTATATAAAACTGCCGCCGAGCGAATAAAATGTACACATCGTTAAACCGTTACATTGAATATGCATAGTGTAGTTGTGCTTATGGAATACAACCAACATGTTATCGCAAACCTAATTAGGAATTTTAATATGGAATAGTTTGCAACCGGAATAATTGAAAGTTATATTCATGATACCATTTTTATAATACATCTATGTCACACGTATTTGCATCAATATTAGGATTAACTTACGACGTATGTAACATATTATGTATTAGCTAACTGAATCTTAGATTGAAAATAATAAAATTAATGTATAAAATAATCATAAAGATTTTGAAGTACTTGTTTTAGTTTTTAAAATTTTGATATTGACGTCGTTGTAAATTTTAATAAAATAAAAAAAAATGATTGTCGTTCATGGCATCGGGAAATATTTAAAACATGAAATTCGTAGGTATTGGTTTGAAGTTGTAGTGATGCATTTTTATTATTCATTAATATTTGTTTAGCATAGTGACAAAATTGAAATACTGGATAATAAATGATGTTTGTTGACAGAAGCGATTTATATATTTGAGGTAAACGCAATACTTTATAAACAGAAGATAACTATATAAATTTTTGTTATTCTTTTATTTTGTTTATTTCTTACCTAATTAAAATGTATTACAGTAAACAAATAGTTATGTAAATAAAAAATATACTGATGAACCCTGTGATTGGTGACATTACATGAAATATGTAATAAAGTTTAAGGTAATTATTTTAAATAAAAAATCATTTGACAGCGAGAATTGATTGAGGTATGCACGTTGCATTATTTCTACTGTTATGTTTTTAACAAACGGTATGAATATGAAACTCTGTTACGGAAACCAGATAATATTTTTCATTAAAATCATCATATTTAACAAATATTTGATGTCAATTAAGGGTGCGACGATCGTTGTAAGCAGAAAATATTTTTCGTCTTGTGCGTGCGTTGATTTCTCCACAAGAAAGGGTAAAATATTATGTGAAATTTTTCGCTCCTTATTATTGGTTTAAAACCAATAATTCATGAAATTCATTATCCAACTATATATTTTGTGCAAATTAAAAATATACTGATTAGTTTAAATACATTTATATTCATAATTTAAATAAGTAGAGCTTCGCTTCCTGCTTGGTTAGTTCGCGTTTATCATCTCCAATATTTTATATTGCAGAGTTGATTTGCGTCCTCTTCATAAGCTTCATAAAAATAAAAATAAAAGTGACTAATGTCTGTTCCTGTGAATAATAATTTATCATCATTACTTTCTATATATCTCGATCTACTCGTTGATAAAAACATTTATTATACGTGTTTACGTTATTATAATGCAAATTTAAATATTATACAGTTCGAACTAATAGTTAAATAAATATTTAACAGCTTTCATTATGTAGTTTTTAAAATAATAATAAAAAATTGCCAAAACAATAATCGCTAAATACTATACTATTAATAAATAGGAAACACCAGTCTAGTTTTTTCTTTGTAATTCTCAACACCTTTTAATATCGATTATTTAAAATCAATGTATATCAAGCACCATCAGTCAAAAATATTAATTAATATCGATTAATTAAATCTTTGGAATATTATAGCTTTTATAGTGACCAAAATCTGGCAGATTGTTGATTACTTAAAAAATCTATAATATAGATAATAAATATAACATAAATTACAAATAAAAATAGTTCATAGCAGCGAATGCATTGTTAAATCATCGAGATGTAAATTTGAAACTCAAAATAATTTGTAATCATAGATATTTATGAATTTACCAAAGATTTAATCTTAAAATTTCCGCAAAGTACAGGCGGGCGATTTGTAAATATTTTTTATAAAAATGAATTTTTTACTACTTTAAATAGTTTTGTGTTTCCATTTGGATATTCCGATATTAGTGATGCGCAAATACATTTTTCAGTTTTACGTAAATTCATGTTACTAGAGTGTTTATGCGAGAAGCAAATATAATTCGCTACAGCGGATGCTTCTGTAAACATGAGCGTTTCGAGAAGAGTTTTATGTATAATTTGCCGAGTCAAAAGGACCATTTGTTTTGAATCACGATATTGCTGGAACATTTGTATAATTTTCCTAGAACGACGTGTGAAAATCATTTTTAACGCGGAATAACACGTCCAGCTGTACGATGTAATTTGAGTATGCAATGCGTAGTCCGATATAAAAATAATCATATTAATAATAGACATTTTGTCGCTTATGATGAGCGTATCCCTTTGCATTCCAGGTCACGGATTTGAGTCCTGTAGTTGCACGAACATTTTTGAAGCGCATTTAAATGATGGAGTATAGTAAAAAATAGAATGAATGATTTGCTAATAATTAATTCTTGTGAATATAATGTTTCAAATTAAATAATACTTGCCACGGATCGAAGATATTTTTTTATAGTTTAAAAATACATATCTATTAAAAATTTACATATTTTGATTATAAATCGTATGTAAAAAATGTGTGATGTGAGAGATTTTATACTATAATTTATAATTTAGCTACTATAATGAATATAATAATAATTAATTATTTTTTTGTTGCTTCGTTTAATCAGGTACATTCGCACAAATACGGAATGAAATATTGGTCAAAATATTATACCCTTTCTTTTTAGAATTATTAAACAGTATTACATATTTATAAATAAATGTATAATCCATAAGATTTATTTCCGTATGTATTCTGAGAGAATTTTATATATTATATTATCTGTAATATGTCGAGATGTGGCATTGTATAACCCGGGAAGACGCTTGTGGATTGCATATCAAGTGCGACTGGAATTATATAATATTTTTGTGATTATATTGCTACATTATGATCAACTTAAATATTGTTTAGAGACGGCATTCGCTTAAGAGGCTTAAGTTTCATTATAAAATAGATTAGTTGAAGTAACAACTAGTTTGCATCTTTCATATTCTATTGTCAACTCTATACAAATGCAATAAAGATTAAAATATAAATACTTCTAATATAAAGATACATATACTATAAGAATTTGAAAAAAAATAGAATAGTTATTTAATAAGAAACTGTGAATTTGTTATATTTAAAACTGTAACATATTTATACTGTGATATAAATTCCTTTTTAATATTCATTTCTTCACTAAAAGATATTTTTGTGTTTGTTCGCTGTGGGGGATAAACAGGCTTGGGCATAATCAAACGGCAAAAATAAATTATACCGAAATCTCAGTCGCTGCATTTATTAGATATTTCTTCAAGTTGGTATCAACCACTTTTCTAAATTTATCTTTAATGTTAGATAAATTACACATTTGATAATAAATTAGTCATAAACGCGCAAAGTGGTACAGGTAATTTTATCATTGAAAAAATAATGAATATATAATGAATTATTCTAATTGTTTTAACTATAAAATAACCTACATTTAAGTTTTGTATGTATTTTTTAAATTAACATTTAGTCATTTTAAAAGAACATAGCTATAATAGTATCGACCCTATTAATAATCGAATAAATATATAACTGTTATTATAAAATTATTTTTTATTAATTTGTTGCAAACCATTCTTATGGTGAACATTAGATTTAAATGTATTCGTGCATTTCTTATGCCCTTCGGAAGACTGGCTGAGTAAGTCTTGTCATCTTGTTGCACTTGTAAAACTGCCGTTATGCGAGACTGAGACACGTTTTGTTCAATATAATATACCTACGAAAGAGGTGAGTTATGCTTTTTTATTACAAAATATTATTAATAAGTCACGTAATCCTGACTTGGCCAATATTAAGAAATATTTAACATCAACCTAACGTATCAAACTACATATAAATATCCGATTTTCGTATACACACATAATAAACATCATTAATGTGGCGGGCATTTCAAAAGTTCGGAGATTCAAAAAAAAGTCTCTTCGCTGTGAAATAAAACGGAAAAAAATTTACGAGGCAGATTTTCTGATGGAACTTTTTTTTTCAATATTTTATTTGACAATTACATCTTTACTCTAGCATTCATAATTAAATAATAATATTTTATTTTTGAATCTATATTATTTATTTATTTTTGGAACTAGAGATAAAATAAAATACACATCGTACTAGACGTAAACAATAATAAACATTGT
>JAGVSQ010005074.1:0-18277 GCA_022683975.1 Rhyacophila evoluta | reverse complement strand
GTATGAGCGCCTGGTATTTCAGAAAAGTATTGTAGTGACGTAGAGAAGAATTGTGAACAAACGAACGAACGAACGAACATACATATTTTGACTTTTATATATTAGATACAACCCAGAACTTAACACCCAATAAATCGTGCAATTAGCTGATACGGATGAATGTATCAGATACGTCTTCATAGTATATCTTATTTCTGAAATGTAAATCTCTACCCCATAGATATCGATTTGCTTCCTTCTCATAGCAGAAAATTGAAGAAAAAAAAAGGTGTACAAGCATTGATTACTTTGTATATAAGTATTGTAGTAACACCGCCAAGCCAACACCAAGTAAATATCGAATAAACAGCATAGATAATTATTAAAAATATAACTTTACACCTGTTTTCAATAACTTAATTACAATATATACTTCTGTTCCAAAATTTTCGATAAAAGCAGCTAAGTCTAGATGTTTTCTTTTGCGCACTAAATTTTGTGAGAGATATAACCAATCTAATGGGAGAATACAACAAAAGATTTACCGATACAGAAGTGATGATTTTTGCAAGGATTTTGATTGCACTTGTTTCGTTTTTGCGGATACCGGTAGCCAGTCAATTTATCTTGTTGAATGGTGAAAAAGGGTAAACGCAGCCAGAATAGAGATGGGTTGGCAGGATATGCCAAGATGGAATTGCAGTGGTGCGCTTATTAAATTATACATACAACTCCTAAATCTAGAAATGATACCCACCGAAATAAATTTCCGTATTCAATGATGTACGTACTTGGAATATATAGTCGATTGTATTTAATATTTTTATTTCCTAACCTATATAAAAAAAAAACTTTATAGATGAATAAATCGATACAACTACAAAAGCCTGACGTAAACTATTGAGTACTTAATATTTAACGATAACAATTAGATACTTCGCCTTTATTTTATACAACTTTTTTTAAATAAAAATATATTCAAATAATTTAGTGTTTTAATTTTAATTATTATGACGATCAATGGCTTATTTTTGAACGCGATTGACCGTGATACATTTTAGTTAATAATGGCGTCAAAAATTTTATTTTGCATAATTTTGTTGGGATTTGTTTGACAGGGCTCAATTCACAAATGGTTGAATAATTATAATGAAACAAAATTCTGTCCATTTTTTGATACGTTTGATTTTGTATTTTGTCGCTGTACTGTTTAATATATTAACTAGATTTTTAATAAGTGTGAATTATTTTATTATTCTATCGATTTTTAGTGATCGGTGAATTATATTCTAACAAAAGTTTTTTATTTTTTAATTTAATAATAAAAAAGTAAAAATATTGACAGTACCATTTTAATTAAATTAAAAATATCATTATAAATGCTACTCTAGGTCAAGTTTTACTTTAACCTTACAATACCATCAACGATGGCTAAATATTGAAATATTTTAAAAATAACAGAGTTGAAAAAATTAATAAAAATTAGTTGTTGTATAAAAAAAGCTATGTATCTTTGTGTGGCATTGATAATAAATATTTATTTTAAACTAGCTGTACCGGGCCACGCGTTGCTGTGGGTCAGTCTAGTTAAAAATAATAACACTGTTTTTCAAAAAAGCCTATTTTACTTGTCACAGGTGTGACATCTATATACTAGTAGGTACATAAAAACACGCGCGTATTAAAATGCAACGTTATGTCAAAACTTCACAGCAATCGGGGAAGAACATCCGGAGATTAAAAATTTTGAACAAATGAACATTTACATTTTTCTTTGTATTCGTTAAAAATTATTTAAATTTGTTTCAACTTGGCATATAAGTTAAAAATACACAAGTATTGTGTTTCATCAATTATTTTTATCATAAGATTTAGAATACTTTTGGTAATACAATATTTTATAAGTCATTCTAAATATAACTTCATAGCAAATACTTCCATAGTTCAAATACAACTTTGGTTAAATTTTTTGTCCAGAATAAGCGATGGAATTCATTACTCAGGAAACAATTTCATTTGCAAATAGCAACGGTTTTTCACTTGTATTGCTATTCGACTCATTCAATAACTAAATTTTCCAACATCTACTACAAGAAGACAGAAATAAGTAGCAATTTTAAATGATCGTAATGTATAATTATAAGCACGGAAAAGTTTCCATTCGTTTGATAATATTTTTAGAACACAAAAATAATGATTCTCACAGTAATCTACAATATTTTCCCAAAAAAAATACATCAATCTTTAGACAACAGCATCAATATGCTAAAATTCGTTGGTGTTGATATTTTTAGGATTTAATTTCCTGCGAACTGCACTGTGTCAATGTATCTATATGTAGCCGCAAATCGCGCTCACTCAAACCGAAAACAAAAACGAAAAAAACGACGGAAAAAGGAAATGGGAAAAAATTCACACGTGCGAATGGTTCAAGGATCTCTCACGGCACTCTCTGTTCGATCTGGCAGCTGCCATCTTGAACACACGGAGGGCCACACATTCATGGCTTTTCCGTATGCTATTTAATTTATTTTATATTTATATACATAATATAATATATTATTATAAAGTTTTAATATAAGTTACACAGTATTTTAACCGCATCCATTACGTGTTTTAAGTACTGTACTATTCCTTTACACGGTTATACTAAACATCAGTTCAAAGTTACATTTTCGATGATCTGAATTAAATTTTAAGTAAAAAATGGTAACTTTTACGTGTCTCATTCTTTTTTTGCAATATAATGTAATATATTTGTGAAGTTTTGCTATGAATAATTCTGTTCAATTATTTAATAATAATTATTACATGTTAACGACTGTATTCTACGTATTAAAACTAATCTTGGAGAGAAGGTTTATGTTCAAATAATATGAGAATTAATTTTATCGTTTAGCATACTAAGAAATCAGCCGCCATGAATCGCTTGGAACAATATTAATGAACCTGTATAATTTATATATAAACTTTCAAGTCCCAAATATGCCCATTCTGTTATGACCATTCCATTATTATTTTATGTACACATTTAATTAGAAACATATCGTAAAATATGTATTGTGTAATTGCCATAACAATTAGTGTTAAATATTAGTTCGCATCAGAGATTTTATGGGGAAGGACTTCGTGGACCAATATTATAATATAAAATATTATAGTAAGATGCCATGACACCTAACGGAAATCCTATGAAAGACTTTTTCGATACGGGCAAACGATAGGTGTGCCGTTGAAAATATAAGAATTCTGACTGTGTTTTATATTGTAAACAGTTGAATAAAAATCGTTTAAAACTTATTCTCACGATGTAGACTCCGTGTGTATCTAACTTAGGAATATATGTGTATAGAGAGAGAATTGTGCAAAGAGTATTCGAGGTAGTAAATTATGGTAAACAAGTGTTAAGTGCTGACATATTTTCTTATTCGAAATATTTTCCGCACATGTTTTTATTCGTAATTTTCGTCACGATATTTCTAGACTAAGAAATGTAAATCATGATTACCGTGAGAACAGATATGAAATTTTATTTCACAGTTATTAAATGATAAAACGTATGAAATATATATAATTGTTTTCTTGGCATTTCAGATTTAAGCTGTATGATATAAATTCATCTAAATACATGGAATTAATAGATAATATGAACTGAACCGCTACGGAGAACAATTTTTGCATTCATTATAAGTATATTGTTTTACGTATATATGATAAAAAGAATATTTATAAAGGTGCTGCAACAAGATGCATCAATTCATTTTTATCAAGTCTACTCAGAAAGTGGATCATATGGATCTATAGTGTGAGAATGTCCACTACAGAAATTAAATGAATATATCTCTGCAATGCGAAGACATGACAGATTTTTTCCACGATAATTATTTATCTCAACGCATTGGGCTTCCAATGCTGTACCTTTATTGTACAGATGAATAATTAATATCAGAAACGTATTGATTTTGATATGTTAAGAATTAAAATAGGTTAACTAAAATACATTTATTGCTGACACAAATATTATCGAAGAAATTATGACTTATTCAATAAAACTTCGTATTGAGTTTGTCAATTCATTAACTAATATATTCGTGTGTACATTGTGACGTGCGCTATTGATGAAAGTTTAAATATCACCATGCCGCATGAATTTTAATGAATTTTCAGCAAATTCCTGATGGATCGTATTTGTCATGTAGGCTGTATTCAACTTCATAAAAATGCAAATAAAACTGTTTCATTTTAATATTACGAAGCTTTGCATCCGAAAAAAAGTTTTATTTCGGAAATCTATTTCAATGTGGGTTATGCGAGGTAGTGGATGGGAAACTCCATGTTTTCGTTACTTTTATCCGAAAATGAACAGCGAATAGTCAATAAATGCAGCGCCATCGGTATGCCGAGATACCAAGCGTGCAAAATATAAACTATTTCGTTGCAACGTAAAAATGGCTTAATTGTGCAACGAGACATTTTAAAAATTTAGTGGAAAGGTTAAATTTATTTCAGATATTACAAAGTCTCTGTTACATACATTATAAGCAATGATAAAAAACATGTCTAGTACAAAACGGACTGTTTAAAGAAGACAAAAATATGTCTAGATTTAATTTCAGAATATATTATTACTCTCAATATCTACATACGATAAAAATAAATATCATGACTGTTTACTTGCTAATCCAAACACTCATTCCTTTAGATATATATATTCCTGATTTTTTCATTTTGAAAATTTTATTCAGATGCGGAATTCAAACATAACATACTTATTTGAAAGGTTGTATATTTACCAACTGAGCCATACCAATAACAGAGTTTACTTATATTATATATATATCATCTGCAATACGACCAAGAGAGTATATATGAAGAATCTATTGAGTTATTTAAAAGTAAATGCAATAAACACCGTAACTAAACACACACACATATATATAAACTGAAATGACTAACAGTTACAAATTTTCTTCGTAATATTTGAATCATAATATTTATTTCAACTGTGTGGTTTTCCATATAAAAACTAATTACTAAATATTCAAGTACGCCTTTATAATCAGTCTAAAATATGTATGAAAATAAAAATGTGTCTCCCCGGTTAGCGTAGTTGGTAACGTGCGCGCCTAGCAATCCGAGGAATGCAGGTTCGATTCCCATCTGTCAGATTTCAAAAATCTGAAAAAAACAGGACAGGGTGTCCATTGGGTTGAGCAGTTGTCTGATAGACGATTCTCGTGAAAAAAATAATCTGTCAAGAGGTCTTGAGATCCATATACTCTACTATCGGAGTAGATATTTTCGAACTGTGTAGATCCGTATTTGGGAGCAAACATGGTATAAAAAACGACAAAAAATGTCGTTTTGGTGATAAATATTGTTACTCGCGATATCGCACAATTTTAGAAATGAATATTACAAACGTCGCAATGTATTTTTTCCATATCTGTTGTTAGCGCATCGTAGTGTAAACTAAAATGCACTCAGTCTGTGAATCATTTAAAACTACCAGACGGCGCTTGTTGCCATGTTGCACCCATCAACATTTTATGTGCGAGGACTTACCAAATATGAGCTATTAATATTTTTACTAGTTCATATCAGTTTGTAACAAAACGAAAAATTACTGAGACAAAGAATGATTTCAGAATCCGTACACATACTTTCGAAAAACAATGCTCATTCTTGGATGTATATAATTAGTTGATTAATAACAACATGAAATGTATTATAAAACATGTATATATAGTAATACTAACATTAATAATACAAATTACATAAAATATTTCGATTTATATTCTCCTTCTCCATCAGTTGTATGTCTCAATATTAATAATTAAATACGTTTCAAATTTGTATCTTCCGCGTAATAAATATCAATAAATAAACTGTAATGATACCTAAATATATATTTTTAGAACTTGTACTTGATTGAAAAGGTTCAAGAAGTAAGCTTTAAGACTATTAGATAAATTACAATACGTAATAAATATTACCAGTCTCAAGATATATTATCTGTTTGAATAAAACTGTATTTATAATATTTGAAGTTTTAACCTCTCTTTTACATTAGTTTTCATAATCACACTGATTTTTAGAGGTTCAAAATGGGAGTCAATAGATATTTCAGCTATCACGTAATAATTACAATATAAATACGTTCACTAACCAGCTAAATAGATAAAATTTTGTATCAATATAGTTTGTCAAAATATAATCCTTCGTATCAAACGCTATAGATTGGTTAACATTTTCTGTTAGGTGCTATATTTCAAGATACTAGAGAACAAAACTGTGAAAAGCTAGACATTTATTTAATTATGCTAAACATCAAAAAGCTCGCTCAGGTTTATAGATTTGTAGCAACCGAGCTTACTCCGTGTGAAGCTTTTTCACCTGTAGTTTCTAGTGATGGCATGTTTAGTTGAGTACGTTAACCGCAATAAATAAACGAGCATATTTCTCTCCAGAGATATTTGTATACTGTAAGCAATAAAGCGATATATTTAAGAGTATTTCATTTCAGAAAAATTAAGTGCCTGAGCTATTAAATAGAGCTAGAGAGACTAGAACAGACATAGATTAAAAGTCAACTGCTTAAAAACTTCACTCATATCGTACTACCTGAGTATTGGCTTGACTGATATTCTTTAAGACCCACCTATATTGGTTACGTAGAGATCTCGCACATTTTATTATCTCTCCACAACTTCAACACAAAAAAGCGGTAGTTTACCAGCACCCAGTTTACCCCAAATACTATATGTATGGATAAAATAAAATAAAATTTAAAGTCACCGGTTACAGCAGATTTGTGCATTAAAACTTTTTGTAATGTTTTTATTTTTTTGCATATGATATCCTTCATTAGAACATGGCTTTCTCTAATGTATTTTAGATATTATGATTATATTGTACTAATTTTTTTACGGTGGTAATATTACCGTAGAAAAATTAAGAACAAAGCCTTTATATATATATATATATATCTGATACACACCATATCAGGCATGATACATCATATTCCTTTTATTATTTATCCCGAAAGGTAAACAAGCCGGCATCTGGGATGAACATTATTTATTATTTTAATATCACAACCTTTATTGAAAAGACGATCTATGCAGTTTTCGACAAAGGATAGATATACATATTTAATCATGTTTGCTCCCATAGTGAAGCATATAAGCATCCGGTTCTGCATTTTTTGGACTATTTTAAAAAATCTGCAAGTGTGGGAATGGAACCCGCATTCTTCGGATTTCTAGACACGCGCGCTAACCTCTACGCTATCGGTGAGATAAATTAGAACAAAATAATACTTTGTTAGTTAAAAATTACATTTTTCAAATACCAGCAACAGAATTCAACAGTGTAGCAATTAACGCAATTAATAATTTAGCCACAATCAAGATACACACATTTTCAGGTACGTGGTAGTTTATTTCACACTTGTTATCATTATTAATATTATCTAGCGCAAATGTGCGAATTAGCATAGATTTTTTTTGAAATATTGTATCAATTCTTAATAAAATTTGCATTAATAGTTGCGATAAAATTCAACACGAGCAACACCTGTCAACAATCAAGACACAACAAATCACAATTCGCAACAATCACAATCGCGTTGTTTAATACTACAATTATAATCGGAAAGATGTTCCGGCTAAAAAAATCGAATGTTAGTTTAGAAGCGACAATACTTATATTAATGTAGTATTAATAATATGATAGTACATTTAGGGAAGTAAATATAGGAAAAAACTCTTCAGTAGATTTATTTTAATGTTAAATCTTTTACGATGTGATTTGTAGAATAACTAAATGAATTCAAATCAATATGTGAACACCTTGGTAAAATTTTCAAGGGTAGATAGTTACAGTATTTTTATTTACCCATTTTCCTGTAATTTGTTTTCTTAATGCCTTTCTCTGCTGAAATATAGCCATCCTCGATGGAAATTCAGCTCGAGACGATCGAAGGAGTGTAGAAGGAGCAAAAAATACAGCGCATAAAGAATCAATTACTCTGCAGCAATGGCAGCGGATAAAGCACAGTGGCTGGCTATCTACCGCGAAAGCAGTCCTATTCAGGCTTCTCACTATAAAAATTTGAACATGGAGAGTAAACATTTCGGTATTGGAAAATGAAAAATAAACCACACCGTGCTTTCGACTGATATATTTGAAAATATAATTACACGCATGTAAAAAATATTCCCAGATCTCCCAGAAGCATTATAAAACTAACGATTTTAACGATGTGAAGGGTATGAGGATTTGTGGATTGTTTGACAATTTGCAAACGAGATTTTGTTATTTCTGGCACTTATTCAAGTATTAGTAACTATCCGGCATTAAATAATACTGTATCGGTATGATAAGCACTTTACAATTGTTAGGAATACATTGCAATTTCATATTTCAAAAAAAATCGAAGGTGCATCCTTTTTTTTTCTCGAGAAATTCTAGTTAAATTAATGTGTGTGTTTTCATTTGAAACATGAAGGAGAATATCCTTACCACATGAATTAATGTTAACAAGGTAGTACTTAGAATTTTATCCTTCGGTTGAAACGTTTTTAATAGGGATTATTCCACTGAAAACCGTAGGTTTATTTTAAAGGTGTCGGAAATATTTTATGCCCTCTACTAAAGCCGCGAACGTAATAACTCGAGATCAACGTAAGCTCATTGTGACGGGACTTCACGGAGATATGGCAATAATTTGTTTGGAATAAGTGACTATAAGCACCAGTCCATTTATCATAATTATCATGAAATCTTTTAAATCAGATATTGTTGACGTAAACAGCTGCCAGAACAATAATAAATGAAATGAACAGCTAAATAAATGCTCTGAAATTTTTAAATTCAAATATACACTGCAAATAAAATTGAAATTGTATACTAAAAATATGGTTTTAGGTGGATATGAACATTTACTACGATTGATAAATACATAATCAATAAAAAAAATAAAAATAGTATTTCTTCAACTTATTTATCTTCGTGACAAATAGTATATCCTTATGAATTGTGTGTGGCCAATAATACCACGAAGAACTTCAATTGGCCGATGTCATACGTAACATGTCAATTGTACTACCAAAGGGACACGCATGATAATAGTCATAATTTTTATACGATACAGTTGAGCGGTATTTTTCCAGAGTGAACTTACTCTACAATACCAAAATTTAAAGCGAAGATTTTGAACAAGTATTTTTTGTATAAAAGAAGCATGTATCATGTTAACTAGTATAAACCATCAATCTCAAAAACATTTAAAGATATGCTATATGTTTTTTTTGATACAAAAATACTTGTTGTTATATCCTTTCAAGTTCGGCATAATGGAATAAATTCATGTTAGAAATGCACCAGTTAATTCTAGGATATGGTTAGTATTAAATTTTGTTATTTCTATTTAGACATCAATGTTTTGAATGTATTGTCTAGCATGATTAGATTATGAAAAAATATAAGTATTCTGAATAATTAATTTGTTAAAAATCACATTCAAATTTCAGAATAATTGATTTATTGGAAATCACATTCAAATAACGAAAATATGTTTTTATTTAAGTTACGGACACAGATTAGCGAGGTTCTAAAAACATGAAGTCATAAATAATAAATGATGAGATAAATTGTTCAGAAAAATACGTTCCATATATATTTACATAGTATATAAATCTAACAATATCTAATAAAAGTGCGATGGTTATGTATACTCTTATACGTATGTAATAAGTGTTCAATAATAAAACTAAAATTTAAGTTTATTTCTTTAACTAAAAGCTTTCGATTGTCAAAAGAGATAGTGAAAATAATAGAAAACATATAAAATAGCCGAGCAGACTAGAGCTTCATCGATTCCAAGACAGAAGAAACTCTCAAAGACGAAAAATTCATATCGTGGTTTTTATTCCACGGTATGATTTTCGCCAAAGTAGATGCCTACATTACCGACGGACTTTCCCACAGTAGTTCCCGTCCAAAGGAATGAAAATCGTAATAAAAATCTTTCATTCACAAAAAACGATAGTTTTGTCTGCAGTTTATACGGGAATGGTATTTGTAAAACTGTGAGTGCATTTTCCAGTGATACAATATTCATTTATATAAGCAGAAGAAATAAGCTGATACTAATAGATATTTTATGCTAGAAGAAGTGTACTAAAATAGTTAACTCATTTACCAAGAATTTAAAGGAATCACTAGTCTATAAATGTTTATTACTTACGATACGAAACCAAGAAATATAGGTGTATTACGAAAACACAATTTCTACATAGGGAATTACATACAAAATATAGTGTTTTACTTAGCAGGACAGTAGAGTGATTTAATTAATATTTTCGACTGATGGTGCTTGATGGAAATTGATTTTAAATAGTATAGTGATTTGATATTTCCAGCATGGTATCATACATGATTCATTCTAAAAATCAGGCCATTATCCATTTTTTATGTAACGTGTTCCCTTCAAAAGTGAAGCATACGTATATTAACAATGTGAAGATGATCACTCCAGAAACTGAGTATTTTAAAGACTAATGTTGACAGATTTTTCAACAATAATCGATTTTGAGAAAACTGCTTTATCTATTAGGGTCACCTATTCAGTCCTGCATTTCCCATTTTAAAAAAACATCTATGAGTCTCGCTGCAGTATCCGATTTTAAAATGTGTACGCTAATTTCTCGGCTACCGAGGAGACAATTGAACGGTATATTTCCTAAGTGAACTTATTTATACTATGCCAAAATTTAAAGTCGAACAAGTATATTTTGCATGAAAGAATCATATACCATGTTTTTAAATTGTTTTTTTCCACTTATTTACATGCTATGTGGTTTTTCAACCAAAAAAACTCGCAGATTATACATACGTATTTGCGAAAATAATAAACACATCAATTTATGAATAAAATGGATCAAACAAGCGGATTTAGTAACAAATAAATAATTTTTCATCTTATACTGATACATAAAATTAAAGAAATCAATAATTTCGTATTTTATAATTGTTTTCTTTTATAAATTTTATTTGTGTTATAATATCAGTTATTAAAACCAGCTACATTTTCGAAGTTATCGTTCATAAGGGGGACAAAAGAATACCAAAAATTACAGGAACACTGAACTAGCAAATTCTGCAACTATCCGATCCTTTGGGGAACTTCAAAAGATCTGGTTTGCAATATCTCGGGTATTGTTTACCGTCGGCGATTTCCCGTGCATTTGTCTGTCTGGCTTTGGAGTCTAGCTGGTAGATAGTAGCTAGTTTTAACAAGCCAAACTTAGAATTGTCCCTTTATACCAACAACACTAAAGAAGGATACACGTAACAATGTGTAGTCATTTGTCTGGAATAGCGAATTCAGTCGTCTGGAGCTTAGGGAATAAGTAGAAAAATGGCGAAGACAAGTATCTTTAATGATTAATTTAACTTCGTATATTTAGCTAAAACACATTATTTTGATGCCAATAATAAAGATTTGCAAAGTTGATGTAAAACTAAGACATTTGATGTAATAATATTGATAATATCGTCGTTGTGGAGCGAAATGTCACAAACTAACATATCAACAGTTTTGAGAAAATGAAAGTTGCGATTTCATTTTAAATAAATGCAACAAATGTCCATAGGATAGTAAGAGTTTTTTTTATTGATAATGGTTGTATTTAATAGATTTTAAGTCTTAAAGTGATAATAGCAAAATCAGATCTGTAAGTTGCCAAAGTATATAAAAAAAACGAAAAATATATTTAGAGATTATTCACAATACCGGTGTCTTTAAATTGAAAATTGTTATTGATTGATTTTTTCAATAGATGAGGAATTAAAAACTTTAGTTGGTGAATTTTCGCTCCACTACTATGAAATACAAAGTTAATGTAAATGTAAGACATAAAGAATTCAATGTAATGATAGCGATACTATAGATTACAAAGATTTAAAATGTATGATGTGTGGTATACGAGGTATTGTTTTACCGAGTTAAGAACGATTTATTTTTGAGAATGCATGTATTAATAGGCGTATCAGTAAGTGTAGAGATATGTTAAGTACTTCAAAGGATTGTAGATAAAATTTAAATTTAAAAATAGAAATTGCGAGAATTTAAAATAATTGAAAAAAAATAAACGGAAAATCTCGTGAAACGCTTCTACAGACAAGAAAAACAAACGAGAAAGCGACTGGCTTAATCAGCTGTAAACTTTTTATCAAGATTTGTAGAGAAAGAGAAAAAGAAAAACAGGCATTGGGAGTGACAACTTAACTTTTTTATATGATGATAGGACAAAATGCTCCTATCAAAAAGAGAAAAACTTTTTCCAATACGGCTGACACCAAATAAAATAAGAATATCACAGCTTCTTTTTTCTTACGGATATCGCTGAAGAGAGATACCCCATTGTATTGAAGTGAGAGTCACACATTTAATATTGATTACGATTGTCTAATAATCTATCTCAATAGTATTCATCTTATTCTATTTGTATATATAAAATGATCTTTTATGAATCGATATCTTATTACTATTGTATTATTAAGTCGGGCTAATTTATTTGACTGATACTGTCATAGTAATATGTATATTAATACCGTTCCTATACACGACAGCGAAAATGTATATGTCTATACAAATTGTAAGCCGAAAGAATCAGGACTGGAAAAGTAATGGAGTGTGCATTTAGCTGGAAAGTAATTAGCGTGAAAAAATCTGTCAACGCATCTTTTCACATTGCGGCAATATTTAATTTCTGGTGAGAACATCTGCACACTGTGGAAATCCATATGCTCCACTTTGATAGTGGAATTTCATATATACATTTTTAAGAATAACATCTTGTAGACTGTTAGAAAGTGTTGATACGATTCTTTTTAGGGTCTCGTGGGAGAGAAAATGAGTCCGCTAAATTTCAAGTTGTAATGGCAAATTACGACGGCAGTAGATGGATCGTTGGTCGGGATTAATTGAAAAACGATGTGGCATGACAGATGGCCAAGAGCGTTTTGAGATAGCATGTAATGCAGGAATGAGGAGGATTCAGTTAGAGAGCGTACACATGAGCCACAACGGACAGATAGAGATGGAAAAGAGACGAATATTTACATGCGTCATCAGCATAAGCACAATATGAGGAAGGATACATTGAAATGCATATTGGTAAAGATGGTTTAGCATTTTGAAAGAATTTCAATTTACATGACTTGACATTTCACATTGATTGTAAAAGTTACTTAATTTGCCAACAGCCATTTTACACATTTTACTTCAAGTAACATTATCACTACCGTATTTCAAAACTAGGCAAGACTGAGGAGCCAAAATCAAAATAGCTTTTGAAAATGTAATAAATAATCCTGTACATTTATAATGCAGTAATTATAATGTATGATTCACCATTAAATCATTGTAAGACAGCTAAAAAAACATACTTTGTAATTTTCTAATCAACAATGGTCCGTTATATCCGTTACAAATTGTAAACAATGGAATTGCAGTTCCACATTTAAAAGTCATCCAATGTGGTGCAATAAAATTTACATAAACGATGGTAATAAAATTTATCGCTCCACTTTGCCACTTTTCTTTATTCCGCGGAACAAAGTGCCGAATGAAACATAGCACACAAACAAATTGTCAACCATGTTTACATGGTTTACGCTGCATGTTTCAAAGATGGCGCAAGCTACCTACCTACTCACACAGGTAAGTGAACGTAAGCGCCTCAACAATCCAAAGAAATGAAACTTGATGAAAGAATATTAAGTAATAGCAGTGCGCTGTTTTACCATGTTTATACAGATTGTGACAGTCACGAAGTAAGCTTTTGCTGTATGCCGAGATACACACGACTAGGAGTTTCATTAAATCAAGTCTGGCTACGTAGCATAGTTGCTATACGTTTACAACTTATATTTTGCATTTTTTCTGTAAAAACTATGCACTCTCGGATCATTCTAAAATATGTAGTATGAACCTTTATATGTTTCCAATAAAACACTGCCCTACTAAGTCAACACACAGTGTAATCTCCTATGTAGATACTGTGTTATTAATTAGTAAGGCAGAACAGCTGTTTAGTATCCGCCATTTTTTATTAATGACATAAATAAATGAATTAGTAAATTTGGAAAAACAGCTGTTTTATATCCGCCATCTTTCTGATGTTGATTTCTAGGTAACCACTACGATTCGATATGCATATTATAAATTGTATGTACAGTGGTTTCCAACCTGAGGCGCCAAAATTAAAAAAAAAAAGTGTCTATATATATAAATGTATACAATGTACTTTCTCGATTATCCGGCTGCTGCTTATCCGGTTTGCGAACCTCTTTACTTCTAAATATGTAAATGCATGTCAAATTTAATACAATTTAAATGCATGTTATATTTTAGTTTTCGTTATTATATGATTTCTATTACTTATATATGGATTTAAGGCACTGGAAATCTTTTCACAATGTGAATTTGCCATTAATATTAATTGGACGATAAATGCTGCGTTCTAGTATAATTAATTATGTCTAGACAAGCAAACAAGAGTGGATAAGTTATATTACTCGTATTACTAATACTAATACTAAGTGGATACACATAGTTTTCTATAATAATAATACTTATATTTAGTAAGGCACACTGGACAAATTTATTCTCCATTGCAGAACATTGTTTAAGTAAGGAAATATACGAAACTCTACACTGGGCGTGTAACACCAGAATATTTCATTGAAATGAATCCGGGACTTCGCATAAAGTAATATGGAGTGAGCAATCCGCCGTGATATTGAAAGTAGTAAATAATATTTGAATATTAGGATGTGTCGAGAAGGGCGGGGTGTGTGAAGGCGTTCGGTCTCACAGCGGGCGGGTGGGCGGACGGCTTTCGACTAGCAACGGTGAGAGTGGGCGGAAAATACTTGCGAACGAGTTCTTCACTCCGAATAGCCATGACTCTAGATTCTAGGCTCACGGCCAGAGAACGAGATACTGTACTATTACGTTTTATCAGAAGTAACCAAGCTGGTATTCAACGCCATTATCACGGTTATTTATAATCAGCTTAAATGTTAATCAATTGTTTAAACTCGTATATGTCAGAATTTTATTATACTGGATATAAACAATTTAAGTGTTTACGAAGACGATATATATCTCATTATCTGCAAACCAGCCAACTTCATGTATGCAAAACGTATGGAACGACAACATCTTTGGTAAATATTTTTGTTACTGAGTGGAGTCGGCCGGCTTGTGTGGGTAATTTTGCGTATTTCATTTTTTTGTAGATTTTGTTCGTTCTGTGTGCGATAGAAAAATGATAAGTGAATAAAATGGAACCATTTCAACCGTGGGTGAAGTAAGGTGCTTTGTAGATTATGCCGTCGAATAGCTTGTTAAGGGTGTTGCAATTTTATTAATCTCATATTTAATAAATCACGTGGTTCGTATAATAGATATAAATGGATAGAATTTAAAAAATTCTAGCGGTCTATTAATCTGCTTAATTTCATTTCTTCCTGATTCTGACTTTTCCTGACTTAATAAGCCATAGACAAAAGTGCATTGATTATAATTATGTAAAAACAAAATTAAATGGTCAATCAATGAATCAAAACATGTATAGTTCAAATTGATATTTATAGTCTTTTGAATATTACAAAATCAATTGCACACTATGTATAATAAATGAGTTAAGCGAATAGTTGACAACCAATATTCATAAAAACAATATGTAAATCTTTACATTGTGGGAAATCCGTGTGCTCCACATTGGAGCGGACATTCAAAAAACATAAAATCAAGTAATATTTTTTATTACGTAGTATATTATTTTATATCACGGATTTACGAATATTGCAACGCCCATTGACCGATTTTTTGACAAATGGACATTAGTAATTTTTATGTTTTTACAGTACGTGTAATTTGTCGACCACTTATTTGGTAATTAATAACCAGCTGTTCGTGTATATGTAGTATATATTTTAACGTGTCGAAATCCGGAAGAAAGCTGTCGATAGTGTCATTGATCAGATATCGGACACACACAAATTAATTTCTAACCGCCTACTAGACAACAATAAACACAATTAATTAGTATCAAAATATAAAACACTCAGATATATGATTAGTTTAAATTTTATCAGTAAGGCCATCTTGGTAAGTTACGTTTTAAATGTGATAGTTCACAGAGGTTCATATCCTTACGTTCACATGTTGTTTTTCACGTTTCGTTTCAATTAGACATATAGCACTTCTGTAGTACCACAAAAATTTTATCACATTATGAAGTAAAGGGTTAATCATTTATCATCCACTATTTTATTCGGGATTTTAACCGAATTGTTTATATTGCAATGCATACTCTTGTTTGTAAATCGGGACATCAATAACTTAGATCGATGAAATAGTATGTAGCAAAGAAAAGCAGATTTTTTATGCTATGAAATGCTACGAAAAAATTAGGAGGTTTTTGGAATAATCTTTGAAATAAATAGTTATAAAGAATATTTAGAATATTTAGCAAGTAAACTTAAAATAAACTGATGGCTAAATGTAATCACTTTGTATTGAGATAGAAATTGTCATTTCTCTATAATAAGTACTACGGAAAAGAAAATTAGCCACGTGTAGTGAAAGCTTTAAAAGCTAAAAAAACGATATAAATTCTTCCATACAATCATGTTTTTATCTATATAATATGTTTACAATTCCTCTTTTATATCGGTTCCATTATGCAAGGACCTTTTAAACTGGTGTAAAAAAGATATAAAAATATAGTTTAACGACTATTTAGATAAGTTGAAAATGTGTGGAGCAGTCTATAAAATATAAAATAATACTTATAAAACAATATTTTTATTTTCAAATTGGATTAACAAAAAAAAAATGACACGTTACGTGATACGACTGATAATATAATTATGAATATATTCAATCACGAAAAAAAGATTGCATTTAAATTATAAGAAGATCGCGTAGTTGGTATGCACGTATAATACATTTAATGCAACGAATACACGTACTATAAAATGTAATGAACAGTTGGAGCTGCTGCTACACCTTACTGACCGCAGAACACAATGTCATTACGTGGTTTGTGGTCTAATGGATGCAATACAATCAACGTATAATGTGACCTTCTAAATCGCAGTTTTTTTTCAGTCAGGTGCAGTTCCATCAGTAGATTCGTTTTCTAGAATGTAACAGAATCTTCTGGAAAACGACTGTAGAAAGGAAAAATAATGTAACCCACACAGAACAAATTCTACAGGAAGCCCAGACACTTTTTTTAATGATTTTGAGCCAAATTCAAAACATTACGAAGTGGATCAAGATTAATAAATGGCGCACGGTGTTTTCTTTACTCAATGTGATATTAAAGAAAACCCATAAAATTGATGCGTGGAAGCCTTTTTTGAATTAGCTTAATTTCAAGACACTTAATTCGGCATTTTCAGAGTATATTCTTTTGATAGAACGTGTATTAAGTTGTATAGATTCATGGTATCGAATAAAAGCTATTTTGAAAAACTGAGGGTGACGTCCTGTTTCTTTTCGATATGTATACTATAGAAAGATTTGATGAAAACAAAGTCAGCTCTTAATGATACATTTATATTCTAAATAAGTCGCTTTGATATTCAGTTTTGCCCCCGAGGTCTTAAGACTTAAGTCTTACAGCTACTTTTATTTAATTTAAATTTAAAAAAAATGAAATGCATAACGAGATACCATGGATCTCTTGAATAGAATAATCTAGGTGACGATAACTAATCATTTATAAAGAAACAATATATCTAGATAAGTTTTTACACTGTGGCGATTTATAAAATCCTCCATATTTTAAATATATGATAAAAAAATTGTAAAAGTAAAATCCGAAAATATACAGAAAACAAGTCGAATGTGTGTGCTACCCTATTAAGCAAAAACACAGTGTCTTGCATGTGATTTCCTAGTTCGTAGAAGATACTGTATTTTACTTAGTAGGGCAGTATGTGAGTGCGAATGTAGATAATAGTGCGGTAGCAGACTTGGTAACCGCGCTTGCTTGTTAATCGCTCGGTACCGAAGGACATGGGTTTAAGCCCCGTGCTAATGTAAAAATTAATATCCGTTAAACGTGTGCATACTTAAAAAGGATATCTGATTACTTAAGTAACTAAAAGAGCTAAAATCAACCCTCGTGAAAACAATATGCCAAGAAAAGCGTTTATATAATTAATATTTTCGACTGATGGTGCTTGATGGAAATTGATTTTAAAT
>JAGVSQ010005073.1:0-18277 GCA_022683975.1 Rhyacophila evoluta | reverse complement strand
GAAAAACCTTTCAAATGCGATGAGTGTAGTTATACTTGTATACTTCCTAGTTATCTTAAAAGACATAAAATTACACATTCCGGAGAGAAACGTTTTAAATGTAAAGAATGTGATTACACTTTTAGACATTTAAGTAACTTAAATGCGCATAAAAGGGTACATTCAGGTGAAAAACCATTCAAATGCCAAGAATGTGATTATGCTTCTTCAACTCTGCATAGCTTAAAGAGGCATAAAACGACTCATACGGGTGGAAAACTTAAATGTAACCAGTGTAATTTTGTCTGTACACAATCAAGCTCACTAAGCGCACACAAAATTGATCATTCTGGCGAAAAGATTATTAAGTGCAATCAATGCAGCTATACATGTAGTGTGACTTCAGACCTTAAATCCCACAAGATGACACACTCCGAAAAAAACCCTTTCAAATGCGATGAGTGTAGCTATACCTGTATACTTTCTAGTTACCTTAAAAGACATAAAATTACGCATTCCGGAGAAAAACGTTTTGAATGTAATGAATGTCATCGTACTTTTACACATACAGGTAACCTAAATGTTCATAAAAGGATACATTCAGGCGAAAAGCCATTCAAATGCCAAGAATGTAATCATGCCTATTCATCACTGCGTAGCTTAAAGACGCATAAATGTCCCATATCGATGAAACACTCAAATGTAACCAATGTGATTTTGCCTGTCCACAAGTCCACTTAACGCCCATAAGATGAAACATTGTGGTGAAAAGCCTTTTAAATGCGATAAGTGTGACTTCTCATCTATGTATTTGATTTCTGATAACTTAAGAAGACAAAAAAATACATCAGGGTAAAATGCAATTAAATACCGAGAATGTGGTTATGCCTCTTCAAATCTTAGTAGCCAACAAAACGTATAGAATGTTCCATTCCGGCGACAAACATTTTTATATAACCAGTGCAATTGTGCCTGTAAACAATCAAATTCACTAAAGTTACATAACGCCCGCAATTTTTTTGCTGAATTTTCCACAGTAGCCGGCGAAATTCGCGAGAAAATGTGCAAAAAACTGAAATAATATTTTACCATCTCTCGTTAACATTCAAAATTAAGCTAAATCGTAACTCAGGTATTTATCATAGAAAATAAATGTTTGGCGTAAGACTTACATATGAGTCGTCGGTTACCAACCAACATTCTATCAAGACTCATATATGAGTCCACGGTCGTTAAGCTATTAAAGGCAACATTCAGTGCGACTTTAGGTAAACATCGCTTAATAAATTATGCAATTAGTGCAGCTTTATTTGTAGTGGGTCTTCAAATTTAAAATCATATGTGAATAAAATCACAAAGTGACATTCTGGAAAAAACATTTTAAATGTAATTAATGTGAACTTGGGTGCATACAATTTGTTTGTATTGATTTCTTAAACTGGTGAATTCTAATAAAAAGCCCTTTAAATATAATGAATGTAAATATGCATTTACACGATAAGATAGATAACTTTAAAATTTAAAATTAATTTATTCTGGAAAAATGCCATTTAAATGTACTGAATGCGTGTATTCAAACCGGTAGCCTTATTTCACAACAAAAGATTCGTTTTGGAATAGAACTGTTCAAAACGAAGAATAAGACATGGTCATTTTAAAACTCGGTCCGCTCAGAATATGGGTTTGTCTAAGGACTTAAAACAGTATTTATTATTACGGCAGATACAAATCATTTAGTATCAATGAGACTCTTGGCTTTGTTTGTATTTCGCTTACCATTTAATATTTGGTGTCAAATTTGTAACAAACCGAGTAGAAAATTCTTGCAATTTGAAATAATTATTCGCGACCTCGTTTAGCTTTCAATCAATTTCATGGATACACAATACTTATTTGCATATGTATGTCGCTTTGAAACGACATGTTATGTATACTTTCAAATTTCCTTAGTCCTGCGAAATGTTCACTTTGCAATAAACACTGGAAATTAATTAATTTTGATCTAAAAAAAGTCTCACCAAATTTCATTTTACACGTACCTATGCATTAAATCTTTCGGGCATATGGTTACAGCTTTATAGATACAGTTACAGGTTATTTTTAAAGTGTAAGTTTATGTTTCACATTTTAAATGATAGTACATAATGTTAAATATTTTATATGAAAGATAAACTACGTTTGATAAACTTCATTTCTACAGTGTATGATTTTATTTTAATATCCTTTTTCAATAATAAAATGTTTTTAAAATAAAAATATGCCCAATTATCTATTCGTACACAATTTTGTGACAATTGTCATATAATTTTGTGGTATTTATTCAAAAATATTGATCACAACACTTATCGCCTAGATTACTGAAAAAAATTAGGGTACCTGGCCTATCTTCTATTCCGAATTTGAGCATTCCGCAGTATCATCATTGACTATATTCTGATGTTTTATCGTAATGGAGTTTTCAAATATTTCTTTCTTCCAGTATAATCATTCTGTTTCTTAAGATTTAAAGGTACGCGGTCATTTTATATAATAAAAAATATTCTCTAATGAAAAAACACAATCTATATTATATTATTTATAAAACTATATAAAACAAATCAAAGATTAAAATAGTTATCAAATTTCTTAAAATGGATGTATCAAGTCAGTGATTTCTTAGCTTCCTTTGTTTTCGACCCTATTTTTTCATAAAAAAATATCCCCCGCAATTTTTGTAATAATTTAAGTTTATTAATAATCTTATCAATTAGTCAATACTACACAGATCTGAATACTATTTCTTTGTAATTTAAGACTCCCCACTCCCAAAAGAACTCGTTCGGTTTCGTTACACATGTAATAAATAATATTTTTTACGGGCAATGCCGGGTGCTAAGCTAGTTACAATATTAGTACAGTTGAATATAACTCTTCAACATTTCCGACACACGCTTTTATATTTAGTCGTATTAATATTGTACTGTATGTGCTGCTAAGACCCAAAGCAAAATTTTTGGAATCATTCTTTTAGCAGTTCCCTAACTGAACTGAACAGGTGATTTAAGGAAATTATCCATGGAGTGTCATTTTAAAGGTTTGAAACATATTTTTTACCTATTATTACATTTTTCAAACTTATGTTGAACACTAATAAAAGCTTCTTATTGAAAAGTTTTTGTTTTATTATTTTAATACTCTGCATGGAAAATATTTCGTTCGCGGCACCTACCCAAAAGTATAACGCCCTGAACACGTAGTAACCAATGGAAAGGAAACCAAACAATGAATAAATTTTGAATACTTTTTATGCGTCAACATTGCAACATGCTAAATAGCGAATGTTTGATTAATTAATAAATGCAAAAACACGAATTTAATTTTTAATTATTTACTTTGCTATCTCTGTTTGCAAATTCACTTGAAATATTGTTTATATGGCAAATGAATTATTATATGTCAAACTAAAGATAATTAATGATTAATCAGGGGTGACACATCATTTAGAGGCCAGTTAAGGCGCACTTATAGTCTTGGAAATTAGTTTGTTGGCACAGATGAAGCCATCATTAAAACAAATCTATCTCATTGTGCAGGATCAATATACAATATGATAAATTTAAATAGGTTGATGCCAAAAGGCAAAACATGAATGATATTCGGTATATTTAAAATATTATCATATTCTGACTTCAGCTTCCATCAAAAAATTCAGGCAATAGTTTTAATTCATGGATTCTGTCTTCCCAGTAGCGTAGAGGTTAACGTGGGCGCCTCGCAATCTGGATAATGCGGGTTCGATTCTTAAATCTGTCGGAGTTTTAAAAAATCCAAAAATTCTGAACCGTATTAAGTTCAATGGGTTGAGCAATTGTCTGACAAATAATTTTCGTGAAAACAATCTGTCTATACGTGGCTTCACATTACCCAGATGCTCCATTTTCAAAGCGAAAATAAATACGTAAAACATATAAATGATGCACTATCTGGTGCCAAGATTATATTGAATCGTATTTAAATATTTTTATTAGTTTTGTGTGTAGCTGTTTCTGCTGGAACACCATTATCACTATCGGAATAATATATAAGATAATTGATTATGATGGTGGCGGAGATGAAGGTTGATAGTTTCACAATGTTACATCTGAACGTTAGTGCAAACTAACTATGAAATCAATTTTGGGTCATTCCCTGGGCATTGAAATGTGTTCCACGTTCATTACACTGCGATGCGTTCAGATGTAACAAGTGGTAAAAGAGAATCACCATTTATTACATTTTTCATAATTCTCTGTATACTGTAGACTGTAGAGCAGTGGCGGCTCGCGTATAGGCACTGTGGAACTGCAGCACCCCCTATTTCCATTACAACATTTGATGCGAGTCCTTTTTCTATCAGTCTTTCTTTATACTTGTAAAATGTTTAATCTTTAAGCTTAATGTCAGTAGCCACCCCCCAGTTTATGAAAAAGATATTTTTTTTTGTATGGTACTGTGCGCTTCACAGTTCCAGCGGCGTGGTGATTGACTGTTATGCGCATGCGTATATAGGAAGCTGAACGAGAGGCTGCGAGGTAGAGAGAGCACTGTCGCTTCCGCAGTGCTGACGTGCGGTGTGCTGGTGGAAGGTAGTTTTTTTACTTCGCGTGTGTTGGGCTTAAAAACCCTATACCTTATTCTCGAAGGTGATAAAGTGTATTATCCTGCTTCCAGTTATTTATTCCATTTGATACTTTTAGGATTTTTATCATGTTTCTGAATTAATTTTCTTTTTATAAATATTTGTTTCCTATTGCACAATTTTAAAACAAAGGGTAAAAATTTTCTGGAGCAGCACCCCCATTGATCTTAACTAAGAGATGCCATACTCTATAGTGGAGAGTATACGGATTTCTTCGACGTAAAGATTATTTTTATGAGAATTGCTTGTCAGCCAATCACTCAATACATTATCATCTGTGACTTATATTTAAAAATAGACATTGAAATTTTTCGACTACAATACTCGAACTCACGACAATTTACAATTGCACGTTATTCTATTCGCCATGGAAACTCATAAATCATAATGACATACAATTCCTCATAATTATTTATTAATTGATAATGTGCTAGCCAACATTAAAAAACACAGAAGTGTAAACAAACAGTAAATAAAAGCAGCTTTATAAATACTGCGACATATGCTTGAAATATGTAGTCGTGCTTAAACCGTGCTCCAAGAGACAAAGTTTTTTTAAATACTATCTTGAAAGAAGAAATAGTACTAGGCATTGGATTTTTTATTAATATTTTGTGGGGAAATACCCACTTTAATAATCGTCCCTAAGAAGAATTTTTTTTTGTGTCGAGAGTTTGAAGATCTCAATAGAGAAATTGATTCTTAAACATTTGAGGCGAGTATATTTAATTAATATTTTATATCAACAGTGCTTAAAGCACACCCAGTAGCGGATTTAGCGCTTGAAAGGCCCCAGGCGATATTCAATTATGCCTCATGCGCAATTGTTTTTTTATTTTTTTTTAGATCTCAGTTTTCTTGAATATTTGTTTTTTGTCCAGAATTTTGTTATTTCTCGTCTTACACTACTTCATAATTTAATAATAAAATGTGAAGTCCCAGGCGCGCCTATACGTAAATCCGCCACTGAGGAAACCTCTTATTTATAACATAAACATATATATTTTCCACTTATTCATGCAGGAGGCCAAATCTAATGTCTCTAAATCTATAAATATATTGATTGAAAAAAAAAAGATTTTCACTGCGTTTCAATAGTTTTGGTTAAATTTCTACAATAGATATTTAAAAAAAAAAATTTTAATCACCTCTTCTAAGGTAGACATATGGATCTTCATAATTTGAAGACAATGGCATTGACTTAATATTTTCTTAAAATGAAGAATGCTGGTAGCATATCGTTCAACTTACTAAGTAAAGTTATTTTTTTATTTTATTGTTACACGAACAATTGAATGTGTAATATTTATTCAATTCTCACAAATGATCTCATAAATTAAATTTCCCCTAAAGTAAATACTAATTTAATTAATGAATTGTGTGATAATTATATTACGTTATATATATATATAAGTACACACGAATTATTGATTTCAATGTTTTTTTTTTCATGCAGATTCTCGTGCGTCATATACATCGAAGAACAATCGACGCAAGATGACGTGGTTTATGACAGCTTTCATTGTGTGCCAAATAGTTGTGACAGTAAGTGATATTTATAGTTTATAAAATAGTATTATAAATGATGTGTTATATTTAGGATTATCACGTTTTTTATTATCGCCTTTGTGCCAAAAAGACCTTTAAAGAAACGTTTTACGTATTTTTATTGATTTTCTATTTGCACAATTTTCACGTTCTAATCTTTTTAGAAGTATCTTACTTGTTTTAATTATGCAAAAATCATTGCAAATAGAGAATACTGGCGAATTCATTCTGTTTTAAAGTCGCCTATCACATTTAGGCGCCCTTGTGCGATGCACAATTTGGATATTAGCACGGCGCGGTAAACTTTCGGCGCTTACAGGATTCCGTGTTCCTTACCAATCGTGTTGCACCCTTCTAAGTCACGCCAGGTAGTCTTGAGAAAAAAATTCTATGGGGAAGCGGGAATTATTCATAGACGGAAAAGAAGAGTCAGATAAAATCATCATTTTTTTTTGATTACTTGTAAGAGTTCCAGTGTCGATAGATGACTTATGACATAAAGGACAGTTCTTTGATAATTGAAACCACCACACGATATCTGACGCAGCTAATGGCAAAAGTTAAATTTTTCTTAATTCACAGACAAAAAAAATTAAGCAAACGTTTCGAAGAAAAAAGACAGCAAATGTGTGTCACATGCTGTGTTTTTACTTGTGCATCATTTTTTACTGTGTTATTGCTTCCAAAAACTTGCCTTTTTCGCAAAAGTATAGAACACATCATGATGATTTGCATACTAAATAAATAATTTTATTTTCTTATGAAATTGTATTCAGATCTAGTATATTTCTTCATAATTCTTTTGATATATGAATTTTTGCCATTAGCTGCATTATTTCTTATTTGGCAATATGAAGTTAATCAATATATTAATACGGTTTATGAATATGCGATACTTAAAACCATTTTGTTCTTATTTCGTCATACATACTCCTTGGCACAGTGCCGTGTCATGGTAGGGGCACCCCTCCCACAAAGTTTTCCTAAAATCATAATTATTTTTGTAAAAGTATACAGAATAATAAATTATTGAATTAAAAACATATTGATTTGTTGTATGCACACGTTACACAAAATACTGACAAAATATTTTATTTTCTCATAAAAAGGCGTCCATTATACTCAGGCACCCTTGTGCGGTGCACAATCTGCACAATAGCACGGCTTGGCCCTATCTTCAAATATTCTGGTAGTCATCCTTGTGAAATTGTGGAACGTTGACTCCCATCAATATCACTTTATGTTTTAAAGTTATGTAGGTTGGTGTTCTTAGAAGAGCGGTTCAAACGGCTTTCTTAGATGAGCTGAAATGCGCGGTACGTTTGATACTCTGGTATCATTTGATTGACCTCTGGGTCATGGGCTCAAATCCCGTAGCTGTATAAAAAAATAAAATACAGGACCGAATGCTTACTTGGTTGAGCGATTAACTGACGATCAACCTTCGCAAAAAATGAGGCTTCACATTTTGGGGTTGCAACATTCTGATAGCATGTGATATTGGTTTCATCAATTGAAGCTCATTTTCAATTCATTATTTGAGAAGGGTATTTCTAAAGTGAACTTATTCCATTTCGTCCAAATTTAAAGTATTTTTTTTATAAAATAAAATGTTCTCCTTTATATTTTGGCATAGTGTAATAAGTTCATTTTGGAAATACCCCTCTCATTTTACTTATAATAATAAATATATATATGTAACTAGATAGTATATTGTTGCTACAAAACCATAAATAGTGCCTTGATTTTACGGGCCATGACATCAGCTACAAATGATTAGCACCCAGCAAACACTTCATTATTATGTAGTATTATAACTGCCATTCAACAGACACCCACAAAAGCTTAATATTCGTCTCATAATGCATTTAAATGGCCCGCGGGAATTTTTCGCACCGTTTTTATTAATATATCTGAAAAACTAAACTGTATATCCATTTCGAATTTTATTCCGTCTATGCTTCGCTTAGAGTTTAAAATAATAAAAAAACTCAACAAAAAATAATTTTCGATTTGTATCTCCCCTTGAAGATCTCTGTGGTCCCTGCTGGGCCATATGGACACAGGTTGAGAATAGCTGCTCTAACTGTTTTATTCTTTCAGCTGCAAATAATTGCACCGTCGGCTTTGACATAGTGTATAATAATACAAAACATTACATTAACGTTCATCTGTTCCACGTTTAATTGGAACAAGAGAAAAAGGCGATTAAAATTTTAAAGAAACAAATTAACATTAAGTTAGAATTTTATATGATTAAGACTGTAATATGAAATTTAAATACTTACATGGCAAATGCGACACTTTCCTGATTATTATAGTAATGGAAAACGTACTACTTTAAAAGTTATTGAATGTTTTGTGGGTGCTAATTTAGATGTTGATCGTTTTGAGTATGGATTTTTACAAAAATAACGTTAGTATTTGCACACAAAACTTTGAAATTGTTCATATTTTGTGTATTTTTTGTTTATAAATAAAACAATATATCGAGACAATACAACAATGTATACGGATATTTATTGTAACTGACATTATGATAATTATTATAATTTAGAATAGGTGTTGTGAGAATTTTATTTCTAATTAAGTAACCTTATATCTAAACTCAAGGCCGAAAACTTTCCAACCACCTGGACATTTTGTAGATATTATTTTTTGTAAATTGTTAGTATGCGGGAAAGAAAAAATAGTGACTTCTTCTTCTGGGTGTATATTTCTGATTGGGGTTCTTTGTCATATTAAAGTATTGATATTTGCAAAGCATTATTTATGCAATGACGAATATAGAAGTCTTCTGCTTAATTAGATCCAATTGAATATGTAATGACGTAATGTAAATTATGACATACGAAGTATTTGAAATTTTCTGTCATAACACTTTTTAAATATTCTTTTGTAGTTTATGCGCTTTTCTGTAATTATTTCTGTACAGTATAGAGACTTATGTAGTTGTGTACTTTGAATCAAATATTCTAGGGGCAAATGCCTTCAAATATCATTTATGTGCTAACTAACAAAATATAAAGCTGTGGCCTGTGATTAAGCAATGTTAAACGTAATACAACTCGAATAAGACCGACATGCGTTGCTATTGTGCCATCTTTTTCATTTGAGATTTTGTAAACAATAATTTGGTACGGCGGTAAATAAAAAAATGGGAGACCCATACCAGGCTACCACGTCTGTGTCAATAAAGAGCTAGTCTAAATATTAACTATTCCAAAAATATGTATTTAGTGTGTCATAAAAATTATGGTTGATAATATTCGTTAATTTCGTTCAATTATATTATTTTATCTGGATATTTTCCATGCAAGATGGCATCTCAAGATCCAAGGAAAGCAAAGACGTTGAACCGGAAAGCCAATGGCATGAAGTCACGAAAGGAATGTCCTACTCACAACGTCTGGGTTGATAGGCCACACAGAAAAAAACAGGTATACATACCTTTTGAAGATGGAAGATAATAATAATTATATATTGACAATAAGATAATTAAAAAAAGAATGTATTAAGTCAGATTAACTATAACGCCATTTTGTCACAGGTCACTTTGCAATACATCGTTTACTCGTAGTGCATTTTGACGGTGCAGCCGTTTTGCTGCAGACATTTTGTATTATAGTACGCCATTTTGCAATGTCTTTTTGAAACAGACCATTTGATTCCTATGTCATTTTACATGCGACATAATGTAAGTCAGGTATCTCATAAACAAGGTTGTAAGTCAATTTGATGCATTCTGTAATATTGTAAAGGGTTATTTTCAATAAAACGTCCTGTTCGATGCAAGCAATATATCATACTCGTAATTTGTTTCATGCCATTTTGAAGCACATTTTTCATATTCATGGAGATAAATCATACTCAGGCATAACATTTAACGAACTACTATATTAAGGTACGCCATTTTGACGAAGTTATTTTACTGTCTTATGTTTTGGTAACCCAAGGGTTTGAGCGTTGTGATAAAAAAAACGGTTGTTAGGAGTAGCTTTTGGATCTTGTTTCATGTGCTCTTGACTGTACTTACTTTTGAGGATACTCGTGATATCTAAAGGGGTGTTAGTGAAATTTTCACAAGCACATGCGGATATTAAAGTTCGGCAAGGGCAGCGAAAACGCGCGCCATCACAAAAACTTTTAAGCCGTTTATATACTAAACAACAATATACTTATATTCTTTAAAAACTATCTGTTTCCCAATTGTATGGACAAAATTTGGTACCGACGGCTTGAAATCCCACAGCTGGGTTGAGCAGATGGTTGTTTCAATTATTAAGCAAAACGAGGCTAATTTTTTTATTAAATTAGGAAAAAAATAACATTATTTCTTCCAACCTGGATGAAAAAAGAAACTGAAGGTAATAAAAGGAAGGAAGTGGTATTTTTCATTTCTCGCGTGGGGCGGTAAAACATCTAGAAACAGCCCTGGTTGGATTATACATATTTTTGTTAAAATACCTTTGATGATAGGTTTTCACATTCGCGAAATTCTAACGCTTCGTTTTGAAAGTGGACATAGAAATATCCTGAACACATTTTTAAATCGATTGATTCTTACATCTCCATCATAAAAAATAAACGATAATTTACGATATTTCATACTTCTTCTTGGATGGGTATCTTAAAACGGTGAGACTAATATCTATAATCTATGACAGCGATTTACAACCTTTTTATTACTAGACCACAACAATAAAAAAAATCTCGGGCCTCCTCACCTTTTATACTTTTAATATACATAATGATATGGACACGTTCCTTTTCAAACTTTTGTTTTTTTCATAAATTCAATATTTTTCAAATTTTTGGCCTCTCAGATTGGAAGCCGCTGATCTATTATATAACGCGAGGCTACCTATCCCCCCCGAAGAATTGATCGGTCGGCTCTCGGTAGCTGAATTCAAATCGCAAATCGCTTGAGCAGGGTTGTGTCGTCCTAATGTTCATATTGTGTACCGCACCGCAGGCGCCCGTCCTGGATATAAAAGGCGCATTTTTATAAGAAAAATAAAATAAATTTGCTATTTTCATAACAAAAACAAATATGCCATAAAAACATAAGATACACATATAAAATACGTTGGAAAAGACATAAAATGTACATGCTGACATATGTAAACAAGTAGTTCAGAATACGGCACTGCGCTTGAGGCTGGCTAACAACTGATACTCCTTTAAAAACATCATTGTGGCAATCCACATACTCCTAAATATAAGCGAAGCTGGTTAAACAATATATTGTGATAAACCCGTAAAAAAATGGTGTTTCACAGAAAGTTGTACTACAATATTTATAACTAAGTATATGTATAGCAAAGTTTTGTATCATTCGCATAATAATAATAACTAAGATTCATTGTCTAATTCAATTCTAATATAAAGAGGGACTAAAACTGAAAAAAATTTGCAAAACAAATGCATTTTGCTTGTGTCATAAATTAGTGTTCTTTGCAAAAGTGAAACAAGGCACGTTCATATGAGGGAGTCAAAAGCAAAAACGTTACTATCCACCTAAAAAATATTGCGGAAAATCAATTGAAAATTCGATAATGGCATTCTCATAATTTTATTCTAATACCTTTCTATAAATATATATGTTGAAATAAACTGTTGTAGGTATTATATACGACAATGCAGATATCAATGTGTTTAAGATTAATGCAATGCGATCGACTCACTTTAATGATTCTATTATGCACAGTGGCGTATTTACTTTTAGTACCCTCATATATTGCTTTTGTTATCCTAAAAATGCAGGAAGAGATCTTGTGTTTACCGTGACGTGGATGATTTTGTGAGAAAATCGAAGATTAGGAATCCCACTAGGCAGTTCCCAGTAACACCAAATCATGAAAATGCGCTGGAATTGGTTGAAATATAATACGTAATGCGGATTGGCGGGAATGTGTCGACTTCCAATCCAACGTATATGACTTATAAGCCAGTTTGAAGTGTGGACCTATGTCATTTCCTACAAAAACAAATTTATAATACAAAATATAAACATGAACAATTAAAGGGGATTCACCGTTCAGTGACAAAATATATTTCTCGAATTCAATCGAAAACAAGTCACGGATAACGTGAATGTAAACAAAATGGTCTTTCTGTATGCTAACTTAACAATAAATAACATTTCTGCTAATATTTGCCATGCCTGCATTTGTTAATTATTGTTATTTAGTAAGTTGACTCAGGTGTTTTTGCCTAAATTTACTTACGAATGACTTTCTTTGTTCAGAAAAATGATGAATTAAATTTGTTTATTTTGGATATACTGAATTTAATACAGATCGAATTGCCAGCATTTACAATAAAAAGTAGTTACTGTTATTATATTAAACTATAAATTTCAATATTATAATGGTGTTACGGACATAGGTATAATTGAGAAAAATTAAATTACTTCTGGAACTTATATGAACAATGATTTTAATGAATCATCACAGATGAACACAATATTTACTAGAAAAGTGAATGTTAGACATGTATGATACGTAAGATATATAAATGAAGCCATTTTCGACCATATAAACATAAATATTGTGAATATAAATAAGCCGGGATAACGTTTTTGTAATATTATATGTAATGTAATATTTATTTTTTTCAGTACGGCAACCCGCTTTTCCCGCATGTTGGATCAGTAGCCGGCTCAATCAGGACATGGTGTGATGAAACAGGATGCCACACAGAGTTTTTGAATGAGCCGATCATGGGACCGGCATATAGCTGGGTAGGCAACAATAAGGGGTCCAGAAAAACGCCAAGCTGGAAAGGAATGGGTGCCAGCACTTCGTCTAACTTCGGAAATCAAGGGGGATTCGCGCATACGTCCACCGGGAACGGTAAAGGTAATTCTTGGAGTAGTTCTACTAATGATGGAGCGACTAGTTATTCAAGTAGTGTCAGCAGCGGCAAAGGAGAGCCTAAGACCTTTACCTATACTACAGGGAACGGGAAGGCTGTGAGTTTTGCTGAAAGTGGCAATAATAATAAAGGTTCTTCAAGTTTTTCTACAAGTTCCAGTAATGGAAATCAAGACCCGAAGACGGACGCTAAAACGACAGGAAACGGTAAAGCCTGCGCAACTGCTGTCAATAATAATGGGAAAGTGAGTCAAACAGTAAGCGATAATGAGAAGAAGCACAAAGCTGACGTGAAAAAACCAGTGACAAAACCCAATTTACCGAGCGATGGTAATAGCTTTTCGTGGAGTAGCAGTACAAACAGCGATGGTGCCTCAAGTTATTCGAGCACTGTCGATGATGGATCTGGTAAGCCCAAGACTTTTACCCATACTACAGGAAATGGTAAAGCAGAAAGTACCGCTTTTACAAATAACAATGGTAAAAAATCGAGTAGCCTATCTAAGAGTACAAGTAATGGAAATAATAAACCAAAAACTGACGCATTCACGACTGGAAGCGGCGAAGCTCTTGCAATCGCAATCAACAGTGACGAAGAAGTCAGCATAAGTAGTAGCGAACGTGGAAGTAGAAAAAGAAGAGATAACAGTGGTAGATCACGATACAACAACGAAGATATGTCAATTGAGTCGAAGATGGATGCTTGGGAAAAAGAGTTCACTATTGATCCAGACAAGATTTGCCATTGCAATGATAGTGATTAAGATTCAATGCCAATGATGAAGAAGAGGAATAAGTAATGAGATAAGAACGGTCCTTGATTTATTGTATTTATTGATAGCAGCTTAATCCAAAATCGAGAAGAGTTCAGTAAAGAGACTCTTATTTTATGAATTTTAATAAGAATATTTTTTGATAGCAACAGATAAATATTACAATTATTTTTTTAATCAATAACAACAATTGATGAAATCTTTTTATAAGCTAAACACTTTTTTTAATTTGTGAACATGCATATGAATCGGTTTTAGATTTTAATATATTTAAGCTTTACACAAAAACAGCGTGTATGTACACACTGACAAAAATGAGATCTATTGTATTTATCGACTAAACTGCAAATAAAAATGATATTGTTATAAAAAAATAAAAGCAGTTTTGGAAAAAATTATAAGATTTTAATTAATTAAATTATTTCTCACCATACTATTAATTTTGTCAATCGAAATCAATTAGTTACTGATATAACACTATAAAATAATTGTCATCTTCATGAGTATGATAACTAGGGGTAGTTAGTTTCCAATGATAACTTTCTTCATTTGTTCTTATCCAACGTCACTATTATACTGGCTGATCATATTATGATGGCCTTGAGTACACATGTCAGTGAGTAGCTTTATTCAATCAGTGAATTCTTGGCCTGCCCTTTTTCCTATACCCTCAAGAATTGCAATATTTTCATCATTAGCTCTTCTTTAGTCACTTTAGGCACTCACCAATGTGATTTTATAATTTAGATAAATCAAACAATACTGATTTCTTTCACACAACCTATAAAGCATAGCCTTGTGTTTTACTGTGACTCTTATCGTTTCAGATTAGCTAATAAATACAACAACAAATTTTGAAACCCTTTCATTTCATTAATATCCAGGTTTGCTAGGTACATAACATACATGAACATAAAAAAACAATCTTTTAATCTACCAAGAACCTACTTGAAGCTTTTTTATATTAAAAATGTATGAAACATGAAAATATATTATAATACAAATGAGGGGTATATTTCCAAAGTGAACTTATTCCACTATGCCAAATGTTTTGAAGAAGTATTTTTTGTATAACATGACTATATAGTATGTTTTTTGTGTGTATGTATTTTTTTTTCAATGTTTTTGAAATTGATTTTTTCTACTGATTTACAAATTATATGGTTCTAATATACAAAAAATACTTCTTCAAAATGTTTGACATAGTGGAATAAGTTCACTTTGGAAATATACCCCACGAATATGATTGAAAATAACAAAAGCTTACTCTGTAGTGGTTCATATGGACTTATACAATATAAAAACATCTCTTAATTGCATTTTCACAAGGATTCTTCGCCTAAACCTGATTTTGTCAAACAGCATCAGATTGAGTTTAATGAATTTATATGAAATTAGGTGATATTTTTAAAATTTAAGATCAATTCCCATAATGCATCTTGTCAGAAATATTCATAGTAATTTTTCGATTATTTGTGAATGATATTCTCATCGTCGATGGTTTTAAGTATAAATGTATGTACAATCAGTTATAATCAGATGGAGTATATAAAGTAAATAATACAATACCATTTTATGTTATACATATGTTTAATCTTATTAAAAATACAAAAATGTACAAACAATATCTATTATTTCTCTTTTCTTTATTAAATATTTTTTAAATAACAAAATAGTGCGTTGTTTTCTATTTTTCCTAGAAATACTAATTATACAATAGTGAATAAAAATCAATATAAAAGGATGATCTGATAATCCAATAGTACTAAAAAAAGGCACAAAACATCCGGAAGAATGGTCTAATTAAGATAAATAGAATCAATTGAGAAAACTTCATCTAGTAGTGGATTAATGTAGTAAATGATGAAGAATTACAAAAATTTCCTTTTAACGTTTCAATACTAAAATTGTGCAATTTTTTACTACCATGAATAATAGATGTCATTGATAACTGAAATGGAATCAACTCCTAGTGTTATAAAGAGATGTGTTGCATTCATAATTAATAGTTTGAATGAAATAAATGTAATTTTTGTACTAATAATACCTGACATTTTGTTTTAAAAATTTAATAAATTTACCGAGGATGTATATATAGTGTACATGGAGAATTAGCCTTATAGATCTTAGAAACGACTGGAGAAAATCACTGGAGAAAACGGGGACTCATCATTATAAGAATGATGGAAATGGGTATTGTAAGTGGATGGTGATTACTTGGCAACCCCTTTAGCAGTGAATTCATGCATATATTGCCATTTCAATTACCAATGACTCAACAGTATTGTTACAAATAGTTTTAATAGTTAATAGTTCTTCTTTGGCGAGAGGCACATGAATGTTTACATAACTTCATTTTGTTCTATCATCCTGGTTTTGACGTCTTCGTACGAGAGTTGGTTCTGAAAACAAAAAAAACCAAAAGAATAATATATCATAAGCCACATTATAATAAGACTGATTTATCATTTATTTAACCGTGTTCATTCTGAAAATGGAGCATATGGATCTACAGTGTATGCCCGCTCCGAAAGTATTTGAATTTCTGCAAAGTGAAGACATGTCTTGACTGATTATTTTTCACAACAGTTGCTTGCTCAATACAATGGCCATGCAGTCCTGCATTTTCGGATTTTTAAAAAACCAGTAGATGTGGGAATCGAACCCGCGTTCTCCAGATTACTAGGCGTGTAAGCTAACCTCTACGCCACCCGGGAGACAGAATAATTAGTGGAAAAGTTTCAATACATGGATATCCAATAATTAATAGTAGAGTATATTTTGCATGATTTTTGCAACAGAGAAAGCAATAAAACAACTTAATAAGGAAAATTTATTAGGAGTTAAAAAATGTTGATACACTAATCTCACTATGTATACATATATCATAATGGATTCATTTAGTATGCAATTATTAATTATTGTTTTAATAATGGATGAACAAAGTCAACAACATAATTAATATGTAAAATTATCATTTAATAGAATTTTATTATTCAATTGCTGAAAAATACACATAGTTCAACCAAATCGGCTGTGAAAAGGAATAAAAGCTTATAAAAAAGACATAACACTCAGTTATTTCTAAATAGAATTTTTTCAATAATCACAATGTATATAACTTAATTAACCATCAAAAGGATGTAAGCTGAAACTACTGAATTAGTGTCTAAATTTAGCTTTCAAGTTTGATTATGAAAAAAGGTGGACCTGTGAAATTTTCGACCAGGAAAGAGACTTCCACCATCTCAATAATATTACCTTTTCTCAAATTACTTACACTTACTAATATCAGATTGGGTAAATAAAACACAAGCTGTAATCATCATGCATTTCAAAGTTGTGTCTATTAAATATTTTGACTTCAGTTCAAAATTATTAAATATACATTTTTAGGCTTCCTGTATAATTTGTTCTGTGTGGATTAAGTCTTTTTTCCTTTCCAGTCAAAATATTGAATGAATATAATTTTATACAACATTTTCAAATAATACATACGTTCCACATGTCTTCATCCCATTCTTCAAACATTCTCTTGAAGATGGCGGGCTCCTTTCCTTGTTTGACTGTCACCAGGACAGTGCTTGCTGTGGTCCTGTCTGAGGGGTCTGTCTTCAGGTATTCCTAATGATAAGTAAATATAAAATTATAAATATTTCTGAAAAGCACCCTTTCGAAAATAACACACAAAGACCTCGAAGTGACATTAAATGAATATACAAACTAAGTATTTTGGTTTCCTTTTGAAGTCTTTAAGTCTTACATAGAAAATAAGTGTACACCGACATTTTAAAAATACATTTTATATACAAATACAGTTAAGCAAAGATAAATAAATACCAACTAAAATAAATTGATTCAATACATAATCAAAAAGACCACTATTTTTAAATTACTTCACATAATTTACAGAACAAATATTCTGAATTACTCGCAGTAATACTACTTATTTGTTGAACTTTACATGAATGGGCCACTTTTTACAGACAAAAATTACTTATAACCAGAATTTATGTTTTAATAGTTTATGCCTACAATAACATCAAACAGGCCATCCCCCACATTCAACAACTATGTAATTTAATTGAATCCATATACTCACTTCAACTGCAGCTTGAACGGAGTCTTTCTCCTGCTGAGAAGCGTGTTTTCCTATCCACGCGTAGATTTCTTCACCAGAATCCATTAGGAAAATGGAATCGTCATCCAGATCCTGCAGATTTATTTAAAATATACTCATTAATTTTATAATTTTAGTATTAATATTTTCTATACTAACTCGTTGAAGCAAAATTTTCTTATTATGCTCAAAATATTGAATTTTTCTCCCACTTCCAAACATGGGACTTATTCATTACTCAAGTAATATAAAACAAAATAAAATATAGTAGTATGTTGTATGTTCGCTCACTGCCCACATATAATGTAGCCTGAAGATGCCG
>JAGVSQ010005072.1:0-18278 GCA_022683975.1 Rhyacophila evoluta | reverse complement strand
GTATGACCTGGGAGGACGCAAGAATACTGACGGGCGACAGAGATTCTTGGAGGCGACACGTGGTGTCCATATACTCCACTTAGGGAGCGAACATGCAAGAAGAAGAAGAGAAATTATAATATAAAAGATATTATACATTTGAGATTCTGAGAAACGAGTAGATGTTTTTCTAAGAAATAAAATGTCAAACATGTTATCTTATTCCAAAGAAAAACAAATCAAACTAATTTTCATAATCTTACTGTTATTTGAAAAGAGATACATAGTTCAAAAAGTAAAACAAAGCTATTATTTTTTGCGGATTTAATTTAAATTAATGAAATATAGAACTCGACATAAAACACTAATCATAAAAGTGATAGAGCACTATTTTTTCACAAGTACATGTTGAGACATATTTGTTTGTATGGCGTACATATGTAAAGATCTCCAGGGTATAAGGAGAGCTTAGAAACCTAAAAATCAGTTGATATGCAATGGGGAGTGCATTATTTCTACTCTAAACTCTCCTATCAATACACTTTGATAAACAATGCTATTCTGCTCGACTTTTTTTATAAATGAATAAATCGCTTAAAATGACCGACCGGTCCAACTGTCCGCCGACTCCACTTGATATAATCTTTCATTTAAAACTATAATTTTCTACATAAGCAAATAGGCTACTAGAATGATTTTCCAATCTGTATTCATTCAAAATATTGAAGCAAGTTTGTAATAAGAAACCAGCCAAACTAGGTGAAGCTAAAAACTATATAATCATAGATATAAATCAGAGTGATTTGATTAAAATAAATATCCACTCTTTCATCGAAGATCTTATCACATTCAATTCTTTTTTAAACTGTCGCAGAAATTTACGCCTGCACAAAATTAGATGCAATCTTCATGACTCCGTATTTCTGACACGCGTATCTTAGGTTCGTCACAACCGAAACGAACAAAGCCATGAGCTTCAGCAGGCTTCTCTGTCATCACAAGTATTACGGCTAAGCTAGGATTTGATATTCGCCGAACAAGAAAAGCTTTCTAAGTCCTAAAACAAAATTATAATTAACAATATCCTATTTAATTAAAATTTCTATCAATAATTTAATTAGTTTCTATGTTTTAAATATAGTTTTGGTAGTATCTTAATTATGAAGGATATAATCAAAGCCACGCATGTTTTCTATTATTATTTATGGGCTAAACATTTTCAAAACTATCTACCAATCTGTTTATAAGTATACTGATCGCTATTTATGCGATCACGGTTGAAAAGAACTAATCAAGCCAGTTGGGATCTTGGCTTGTTAGTTAATTTCTAATTTGACACGAATTTCGTTCTGCCTCTCACTTATGCTGTACCAAAATATTGAACGTCATTTTTTTTGCCAGTTTTTGTTCTTTTATATAGTATACGTGACCTAACTAACAGAGTCCCTCAAACTTGATCGATTGGTTACGTTTGACATCTCCCATATAATCCGCAGAGCTCAGCATTATATAATATAATATTATATATTCACGTTCGCGTATTTCCGTTTAGGATTGTCTTAAAGATACGGCATGTTTTTTACGTGAAATATATAAAAAGCCTTTTCACTTCACAATGTCTAGGTTCCAGATCACTATATGAGCATCAGATTTACAAAAGTTTTATAAAGTGTATTATTAGCTCTTCAAGAGAGTAGAAAAAAGCATAATCCATACTACAATAAAAAAAACAACTATTTTTTCTCGCAGATATTCTCTCGTTGATTTTATATTTATTTACAATAAAAACAAATTAAATAACAATAGATATACATTAAAGTCTAATAAACGAACTTCTGATAATGCGTTGATATGTAAGCTTATGCAATGAGAGAAAGAAAGAAGTCATATATTCTTGTATTTTACAAAATATATACTCCAAATAAAAACAGTTCTGTACAAACAATATATTTTGAATATTTGTTGGACGATAAAATACAAATCGACATGAATAGACAACTGGTGGTACTTATGTAAATATAAACGATGATATTTTTATAATGAGGTCGAAACTGCAAGGTACTATATCCATTTTCCCTATTTATTTTGGTAAGCTAATTAGCTAATGTGTATTAAGAAAATTTTGAATTCAGGTTGGATTAGTCTTTTATTATCTTGAAAAAATCTTCACGTCATCGTAAAAATACGGGGTCAGTCTAAATCTTTAGCTTTGCACAGGACAATAAGTGAAATAATGGCAGGCCGTAATAATCACCTGGCTTAATCTCAAGACAAAGGCGCCGCCAAGAGATCCGGATACCGGGATGAGTATAGGTTTACCGTTTAACTTAATCCGGGGATTACCCTGAGGATTAGCCGAAGGTTATAGGAGGCCTCTCCGGAAAACCAATCTTACTGTGGAGACTGCCAGGAAATTGATCGCGGTAATGTACGTAGGTCTCGGTCGGCGTCGTGCGATCTTAATTTAGTGCTTGATAACGTTCTTTACATGCCTTACTTCTGTGATAACTTTGAGCTTAAGTATGCTAATACAGATACGGCATTGGACCAAAACAGATGCAAGCTCACGGACATACCCTACAAATAACTTGAAATATTAAAAAAAATGGAATTATTCATTTAATGTCAAGAATCAGTTTATTAATAATATACTACGTTTATTTCTTCTATGATTAGTTAAAAGTCACCTCCACTAAATGAAGTGAAGGATATGACTCTAAATACTATTTACATCAGGGTTAGAAAATTTGCGGCATTTTATGTTCTGGTGTGTGGCCTTTTGACTGAATTCTAATATCATTGGAATCGATCATTTACAAAATAATTTATACATATTTTTATATGAATTTCGCAAATGTGATGTTATTTTAATTCATCCTCTCACTCGATCTACACTTTCATTTTCGCATTCGGTGGAGCAATGTCATGAGAAGGAGCGTAAATTCTGACTAGCAACAGAAATTCTCGGAGGCTTGTCATATTCATATACTTCTACATGAGCGAATACGGAAGACAAAAATAATTCTTACTTTGAAAGAAATGAAACCACCAACTTCTTCAAAGTTTTCTCATAGATATTATGTTAATTCACAATGGCAGGCAATAGCTTACTATACGTATATTTATTCTATTTTTTCTCTAAATGTTAAGCAAATGAATCTTTTAACCGAAAGGATTTATTTTGATATTTTTTTAATTGGAAATTTATTATCAGTCAATTAAAAAAAAAAATATGCAGAATTGTAACTCCTACGCCGAAATATGGTCAGGTACGAGAGCCACCGAGAAACACATATATATATATATATAATATATCTTTGCCCAAAAAAAAATGTTTTTTTCCGAAGACACCATGATGTGACATTTATTTGTATAATGGAGTAAACACGAACATAAATTCATCAATAAAACGAAAATTTACCTACTTTAATATTATCTATTAATACTAATATGAAATATTTAATTTTCATCTACGTCAATTTAAATGCCGTATACTATCTTATCACAAATAAATTGCTTGCAATTAAAGTAAAAAAGAAAGTACTAAACTCAAAACTTTATGCATTTACCGCTTTTGTGTAGAAATTGCAATTTTTAGTTTTTGAAATAAATAGTGAATTTGATAATCAAAGGATCTTTAAAACGGGTCTTATAGTGTCCATTAGACGTAACAACTTACCGCAAAGCTTTAAGTTATGCACTATACGTGCATACATACTCGTGTGTATAGTGAAAGCTTTTTCTGTGTACAAAATGCACCCAGTAAATACGAGCACGAAATTGCTTCTACATTTCTTGGCCGCGTTACGTTCCTTTTAGAATAATCTGGTGACATCGTCGTATATTTAGAGTAGACAGCGTTCAAAATAGCAATCTGCTACGTAATTAAATACAAGGGTCGATAAAATATCCCCTAAGGGTGGTTTAAGAAACCCTCGCATCGTTCTGCGTCCTTAATTCTATCGGAATAGGGGCACTTTGGTATTATAAATCAATTTTCGAGTTTGTAATTGTAATTACATTTATTTCGTTTTTATAATCCACGATTGCGATTGACTGTAAATACGATTTTTTCAATTAATTAAAAAAAACACCAAAATAAATTATAGGTTATAATTAATATCACCGGAGGTGCATGGTTTTAGATTCAAAATTATATTAATTTACAAAAAAAAGGGGTAAATGAAAATATATATGATCTGTTGTTTTAAAATTCATAAAACTACTTGATGCTTCTAAGAAGGTAATTTTAAACATCGATTTTAACCCAATATGATAGTTATCATAGAATTAATATTAAAGCAAATATTTTATTTATTATATTAATAATTTCAGTTTTGAGGACAAACGGTTTTATTTATATTTTATTACTTCCGTCATTGTACACACACGTCGAATGCAGAAACGCAAAGTTTGATTGCAAATCAACTCAAAATTATCCAGGAAAAAAGTTTTACATTCGAAATAGTTTGAAGATTACTATTAGTATTTTTAGTGGCTCATATAAAATCAATATTTTTACAGTCAAGTGCGTAATCGAAAATACGAGTAAAATGTTTACAATGTTAAAAAAATGTGTTTTCAATAGATATTTTTCATCTAGTTTCAATTAATTTTGGGTTTATAATTAGAAAGTAAAAAATACGCAAACCAAATACGTAAAAATGATAGAAGAACAAGATACAAAATGGTTGTGAAAATGAAAATGAATATAAGCAAATAATATGGTGTTTTAACATTATATGGAAATTGATTAACTTATGCTTTAGTAAGTGTGTCTGCCAACTGGCAGCCAAAAGAATAAAATGAAGTATTATTGAAATGTTTCGATACAATAATCTGCGAACACCGATAATAATTTGTAAAACCTCGTTTACGTGGAAAAATTTCTTTTAAAAGTTATTAATATCCGCATCTCTGATATTTTGCTGGAAGATACAATATTAACATTAATGCTAACAATATTCTTTCAGCAGATTTCAGGCCTCGCAAATTATACAAAAGTTAGCGAAAACTTTAAAACATTACCAGATAGCAAATTTTGAAACTTTCAAATAAAGCCTTGGGACTCAAGCGGGTTATTATTCCTCCTGGCTGAGAAATTACCGTTCGTGATTTGAGCCAAGGTGTGCATTTACATATTGCTTTATTCTAATAAATATTTACTCTCCTAAAACTGAGCAACTGTGCAGATTTTTTGCACTATAATACTATAAAGTTAGATAAAAATATAAAAAAACGATCATGAATTATTACAATTTATCAAAAGAGTAACAAGAATAGTTTGTCTGTGTATTTAACTATTTTTTTGTTAGAGCTTTTAGTGTTAGTCCATGAACTTTCAAATCACTTGTAAGGTTACAGCTATGCGATTTAAAAGTCTGAAGAAGTAATATTTGTATAATATAAATATCTACTTGAAAACGTTTATTCCATATATTAAATAATAATATTTATTATCCTTTCAGGATTTCAAATTTTAAGACTGTTCCTGGAAGAAAGTGTAGAAAAACCTTTAATGCAAGATATTAAAACAAGACATCACTTTTTGAATGTGTGAAATTGTTTAAATCTAGTAATAAAAACATTTATATGTTTACTGGACGTTTTTACTATTTATAATTTCTAAATTCCGTGTTAAAATGAACTAAAATGAACACTTTAAGTGAATTGTCTAATCATATATTATACTAAAATAGACAGAGGTGTGTATAATTTTATACGAGAAAAAAAATGTAGAAAATTGTAGGCATGTTAAGGGAAAAAGCGAATATTGTTGATTTATTATATCGTTATTTTTATCACAGTAAAATTATTTTTATTTAGTTAGAATTATTATAGCTATTTGTTAAAAACTAGTTAACTAAAAAGAAAAGTGGAGCATATGAACAGTGTAAAAATATCGTATAGTATAATACAATAACGGCATGAAGACTGTTTGATATATACGTTTGATATTTACTGCCAAAAAATAAATTTTGATACATACTTTCTTTCTTCTCATCCGTCAACTTGCGATATCTTAAGTATAACTGCTGAGACAGAGCAGTATAAGTAAATGCTCAGAGCGTGAAATCCCCCGTGGTAATAGGCTTTTGCGACTAATAGCAGCCTCATTTTCGGCGACGACTTACTACAAACTAATAACTGATAACTGCAAAGTGACTCTCCATCTAAGTGTTCTGATAAAGTTTGTTCGTCTTGGAAGATATTGTTCTTACTATCGCCAAATGAAAAGATGTATTTTTAAAACATACCATATTATACAAAATGAACTGATACATGAACGGGGATAAATTTAGATAATATTCAATAAATTATATACTGTCTATCAAAAAATAATACTCATTTAATTCGATCGATCCCATCAGGACCGATTTTAAGTGACATAGAAATACATAATGAAGTTATGATATTTATCGTAAACTAACGCGTTTTCTATGTGAAAATTTTAAAGGTGACGTAAAATTAGACAGGTATAATACGTAAAATTATAAGACTATTTTCAAAATACATTAAGTAAATTTTTAAACTTCATGAATTTCAGTTTTAAATATTTTTATGATATTATTAAATATCATTTTGTTTTGACAATGAATTAGTGTTTATAAACAAATTATGTATACTACGACTGCATCGCATATTGATATACCGAGTGAGAAACTATCTTGTCATATTAGTTTTCCACAAAAATCTTCATGTGATATAATCAACGCTTTCGCTTCTCGGCCGCACATCTATTAAATATATAGACAAGCCATTTTTTAAAGCCTCATCTGGTAGGATGTGGTGGATGACGTTGAATTTTTTCTCTCACTGCTAGAGCTAATTAATAAACCTACCCACTAATTGAGATGGTGCGCCCTAAATCAACACAGCAGTTCGGTTTCGGATACCTTCGCGAGTACAATAGGCAACTGCCTAATGGCGATTCGAAAGCTTTGCAAAACTTCAGTAGAGATGTGCTTTTTAAGCTCTCGATCAAACTGGTTGAAATTTAATTTACTCGTTAATATTGCATTGATTTTTATTTAAAAATATAGATTATTCATTTTAGTTTGAATATTCTAATAAATATTTTTAATATAAAACAGGGTTAACAAGAAATTGACATCAATAATATTTAGCATTCTAAATCAAAATAACGATAAAATTAAATTATTAATCCGATACGAAAAACCTGAACGTAAGCATTTTGCTCAAGCTTTATGTTATTTCCTCTTTTTACATCAGTTGTGGATAAAATTTATGATAATGTGTAACAACATCAACAACCTATAAGATGAAAAAAAATGAGTAGTCTTCTGACTTCTGCGGGGAGGCTTTGAAGTTGTAAATATTCGACAATGAAGGATGAAGAAAAATTCAATACTTTATTTTCGATATGCTGCTTTTAAAAAGCATAACCAATGTGAGTTTTTATTGAACAAAACCAATTGAAAACGTTATTGCCGGATCATCCCTATCCGAGAGTTTATTTTTTCAGTGAGTTAGGTAAGCCTTTATTAACTGAATAAAACTGAGTTAATTTATGCAACAATAATTAAATCACAAACTTTGAATATGCTGTTAGGGTTCGAAAGGATTTGAACAAAATTCGATAATAATATTACACATAGACAGACCTAGAAAAATACGATATTTAAAAATACACCAGGAATATGATATTTTTTTAAGCTTTTATACCAGTTTAATGGATAATCTTAATATGAATTGTATAATTTAATTTATAATTCGATTTACAGAATCTACAAATATATAGTATTAACAGAATCAACTTATCATAATAGGGATGGTTAATTATTTAGGTATTTATAAACAGTATTTTATGAAATGAAAGTTTTAATTAAGCGATTTTTCATAGAGGTACAAAACTAATTATCTTTCGATTCAATAGATATAATTTATTAAGGTCTCGTACACAATTGTGATAAAAATAAATCGGTTTCCTTCGCTTATTCTTGTAATTAATTAAGTAACAAAACAATACGAACGAATGAAAAGCTCTTAATGACTGTCACTACTTATACACGCTATTTCTTCAAAAGTAAAGCCTTACATATTACCTGTACAGTATTTCACATCGGTGGCGAATTCCCTCTGCCAATTTTTTCGCAATAAATTTGAAGATGTGATTAATCGGCAAAGAGAGCGGTCTTAGAGTCGCAGGTGTGTTGGCAATAAATCTGTGAGAACCCAAATAAATCAGACGGCAGTCGATCGATGATGCCCTCCCCCTTTTCCCTAACAACTGCCAAATTATCAACGGAATTGAATTGTTTTACACTGAAAGAAATGTAAGATTTTCTGGCAGTATTGAATAAAAATATAACATGATTTATTGTTACGGATAAATCATAATTAGTAAAAGTGATGCCACTTTCCAGAGACAAACAAGACATTATCAAGATAGCTACAAGTGATTGAAATTACTAGAAATTCAAACAACGTTAACTAGATTTTATATGAACATTTTTTATAATTTATAATAACAGTATACAATAGTGTATAATTAATAATATATAATTGCATCATAGTTGACGAATTCTAAAACACCATAGTGACAGTAAGTTAATTTATATGATAAGTTATATTGATCAAATACGCACTGTAATGTTACCATGTAAATAAACAATAATGAATAAAATTAAAAAAGATCGTACAAATTTACAAAATACAAAGAATAATAAAATAATTGATCCAAAGTATTATGGAAAGTCGATGTTAAATAATTGAGCGTTGTCCATTTTTATTATTGAATCCTTTGTTAATAATGGCGCCTACGTACATTTCATGCTTTCGTTCAAAATATGATATTTTCTTGTATAACGTAAGAAACAATTTGGAAAAATTTGAATTAAAACTAAACTATAACAAGGTGTTTATCATAATTTAGCGTAACTCGTGTGTTGTCGAAATCAATCATGCCCGTGAGTTGAAAATGTTAATTGAATTAATTGTGTATTCACTATCTAGCTCGCGCTTTAATACGGAACAATGGTTTTGTCCCACTCACATCTTGCAAGGATTTATTGACTTACGGAGACATTCAGTCATTGACATATCGCATTTACTGCATATAATATTGACTATTAAAAGGAAAAAGGACGTAACCCACACATTACAGAAAGCACAAAAATGATTATATAATGATTTTGGTGCAAAGCAAAAATATTAAATAGACTGACTAAAACTGATGTTTTATTTATCTAATTTGACCTTAATTTAATATATTATTTAAGAAAAACCAATAAAATTGATGTAGTGGAAGTAATTTGCTGATTGAACATTTCACAAGCACTCCTATTTTCAAACGTAATAGCTTAATTTAGATAATAATTCGGAATTTGCAGTTAAATCCTTTTGCCAGAACGGGTATTAAGTTAATTATTGTTGTTATTGTAATTATTGAAAAAACACCATTAGGGTTTTATACTTTTTCCTTTCTACAGTCAATATACTCGTATATTGAACTATAATTACATTTTTATTTAAATAAATAAACAGTACCTATAATAATATTGAAAATGTATTTTTTTAATAAACAAATAATGTTTGAAAACTATTTCAGCATTAACATTCAAAAAATTAAAATACACTACGGTCTATGAATGTCAATAAATATTCTCGTAACTCTTTGATTCGCCCGACTTTCATTTAAATAAATCCGCGAAATTGCATAAATTCCTCGAATCTCATACAAATTCTGACAAAATTTAATATTTATCGAATTGTACGCAATATTCAAATTATTAGAAGTGTATGCGTCCCTGAGTAACATAAAGATTGCAAGATATAAAATAAGTCACCTGTTTAATAAAAGATACTTTAAGACATCATCTTCTTGAATCTTTTATCAAAATCTACGTTGGAGAACGGTTTTATGCGCGACGATTTTCCCATGAACGTAAAATGAAATTACATACCATACTAATTTACAGCTTAACTGAATTTACTCATAATTATAACATAACTTGACGTAATAAGACTTTGAAAATATCTATACATAATATCTTTAATTTTTTATTCAAGCAATTTAAAATTATTTTTTAAAAAAATAGAAGATTTTTATATATATCGAAAAACGAAAAGCTATTAATAAATATTCATACATCTGGAATTTTAATAAATTTCGTGGATGTATTTCAGTAATTTCAGTCAATAGTTTTCATTAACAGTAAAGCTTAATTACCAGAACTTTTGGTAAATTTTAACGTTATGTCATTACTCGAAAACGCAAAAGCTCATTTTACTTTAAGTAAAAATTCTCATTAATTCAAACAACTGGCATTAAAACAAAATGATAATTTCTGAACCTCCATTCCAAACAATAAGTCTATTTCCGCTCAAGTAAAACACGAAAGTTAGACGGAATACGTACACCTTTTCGGGGAAGACATTAGAACTTTTAACGTAGAACGTCCTGCCCGTGCTGAATATAATGAACACAATGCGTAAGTACGTAACGTAGATGATTAAAATAAATACGGTTCCATTAAAACGTAGAAAGTCGCGAGTCCAAGGGAGCATCGTTAATTAAAACGGATGTATATTTCCCCCAACAGGTGCAATTAATAGAGTCATTAATAATTTCCAATGTCGATTGTAAGTATGCAAAAAAAACATTTCTTCAAATCTGCTTTTAAACTTTTAAATATAATACATTACTATTAGGGCTACCAAAGATTCGACAAAGCTTTTTAATTAATTAATTTAACTAGGCTCTATGTTAAATAATATTTAATTAATCAATTAAGTTAATTATTATAAAACCTTGACATATTTTATTAATAAATTCATATATACCGTAAACGAAAGATTTTAGTTTAGCTTTATACTATATTTAGTTTAATTTAGACTACAATACTTTTATAGTATAAGGATATAATGAAGACGAAAGTTTGTTTTACATAACTTAATATCGATGAATACTGGACAAGCCTTTGCAATAAATCATCGATATATCATATACGACATATACTACGGACATACGCAAGATTTGTAAATCGGTTCGCTTCTTCTCATACCATATTAGTATGCCTTAATTCTAACATTTAACTAACGAATATTGTTAAAATGAAAGCTTTTCAGGATTGAGGCTCGTATAAGACATTTTTAGCAAATATCTTAGTTAGTAGTCTTCTATAGTTTTCTTAGTCCGTTATATTTAAGCCTTTGTATCGACATAAAACAATGACAATCGAGATTGCAAATATGTATAAATGCAGTCAAGCAAATGCAATGAATGATTCTTCACAAACGTCAATTTCTTTGTCAAAACTTTGTTCTTGTTTTGAGTTGATTTTTTTCTGACAATGTTATCAATAATCTCGAATTTACATGAAATAGCACTTCATAAAAAGAGATCCGACTGTATTTAGATGCAAGGCGTAAAATTTAAATGAACTAAAGAATTTATAAACTAATTCGCATAAAAAACCTCTGAAAAACACTACACTCCCGTACGGTGAGAGATCATATTGTACACATATTGATTTATCTATTTTTTAAGAAGCTCGTGTCCCGTTCCTTGTGTGTATTTATTACACAAGAGTTAACATATTCCTTCAGGGCTCTATATAATTTCCGCAGTAAAGTGTGCTGTAGTTACGCAACAGGAAATGTTAATATTTAATAAAATGAAAGAAGTCAATTTATTATGTCACCTTAGCCGCGAAAACCTTTTTTAATGTTCATACACTCCATGCTTCATACTTATAAATCTGCATTTTATGAAGGCCATTGTTGTACTTTATGAAAAATATTATGTAAGCATACACCGGTTCGCAAACTATTTGTGTTATACAACCTACGAATAATAACTAATTATATTAAATTTATAAATTTATCGAATTACATCTAGAAAACTTAATTAACGTCGTCGTAATTATCTATCGTTTTGATAAAGGATTCTGTTCATTTCTGGAGCCTTTCGTATTGTCGTGTCATTCATAATACGAATTGATACCAGTAGTGAATTAAGTCCCCGATATCTGACAGATGTCATTTTATGTCACGGTATTTATAATTGTTCATTATGTTAAACTTACTTTCTCATAAACTGTCAAAGAGTAAATATTATTTATTATATATACGGGCACAACGCAAATAGCTGTAATTTTACTTAAAAACATCCAATTTTACTGACATTGCTAAATACATATTCTTCTTTAGTACATGGATATATGATATTTATGTTTTTTATATTGTTATAAACTTTTACGCTGGATACAAATCAACTAAAAAACGGTGCGAATTTTAAACCATCTTTTGGATTTGTACTCGTTATCAACGATTTAAAGCTAGTTATAGACACTAGTTTAGAATACACTAAGGATTTGGTCATGTTGGTATATTGTTTCTAATGAAGCCTTGAAATAGCGATGTGAAAATATAAATAAAATAATTAATAAATGTATAATTACGCAAACTACATCATTGCTTATATGTACAGCTACATTTTATATCCCATATGACGAGCGTCGTGATCTCTTCACGTAATTACTAAACCAAGTAAAACTACTATACGAGTATACTTGCAGGACAATTGAGTGCAACGTAAATTTTGGATAATTTATTATCACTGGAACATTTTCGAACATTCATATCGAATAAAATAAATCGCTTCCCAATATCAGAGCTTTAAAATACGTCTGATTAAGAGTTGTTAGCGGCCACATTTACTATAAATGTAGCTACTTTGGTCACGCGCCTTATGAGGGTATATGAGCTTATAAATGGGGGGTATATCTCCAAAGTGAACTTAATCACCACACCGAAATTTGAGGATATTATATTAATTTTTGTTGGTTTTAGAAATTGATTTTTCTAATGATACAGTACAATTCACTGACAGTGTTTGGTGGTAAAATAACTTTCGGTTAACTAACGTCTCATTCTGTATCTTCCATTGATAAAATTATTTTTAAAAAATCTCCATTCCGTTGGTGTTCTAAAAATTTTGAGGGCAATGCCATAATACATTTTATCGCCCTTTGAATATTAACATAATCATGATAAAGTAGCTTTATTTTTACATTATCCCTGGTTTTAAACTGCATATGAAGGCAATTTATATCGCAAGCTCTGAAAATCTCTGCCTCTACATTATAAAGAAACCTTTATCTGACATGTAAACACCATTTTACTGCTAAAACATAACACAATATTTAAAAATAATCGAGAACGTGAAAAAATAATCTGTCGAGGGATACAAGGCATTGGATAAGACTTTACAATATACGAATATTTAACATTTCCCTCGAATTTCATTAAAAGCAAACATAATAAAGGAATTATTTAATAAAAAAATCAACCCTGTCTATGCTAGCATCACATATACTCGTGTCAGTAAGTTCTAAAAGTCGTTACTCTAACTAAAATTTTGATAAAATATTGATAGATATTTTATACCTTTTTACAACATTTCAGAAGTACATTTGGCAATGTTCAGCACCGTGTGAATGTTAAAGAAGACAATCGCTCAAATGAAGTTGAATGTAACGCAAATGATTTTGAGCAATATGCGTAGTTACAAGCATAGTATGCTTTTATAAAATTCAATTTGTTATAATCACTACAAGTATCCAGACAAGTGGAATGTATACTGTGTGTACGTACGGGTGATTCATTTAGTATGACATTTTTATTGAAGCTCTGGCGCCTTATTTATTATGTTTTTTTTGTATTATTAATAACATCGTAGCAGTATAAATGATGATTTGAAATCTGATCTCATCACTATCCATATATATGTAATAGACGGAAGTAACGGATTTCTTACCTTTAAATACAGCTATTGTTTTTGGGTGATTTGTTTCCTTTCAACAAATGAAGATTTTTCTTTCTCATCTACTCCATTATAGCGGAAATATCTTGAATCTGCAATAGATAAATTGACGATTAGTATTATAATGTTGGCATCAAATATGATATATATTGGTCAATAATATTAATTTCTTATAATTACTACCAACTTTCCAGTATGGTACTACTTGGTACCATACGTATCTTCTGCAAATAACTTTGCAAATCCTATCGTTATTATTTGACAAGTACTGTAAATTTGTCTATGTATACTTCTATACGATGACTTTCTATATGAACCCTCCATTAAAAAACTATCAACTTCCACAAACGTACTCTGCGAAGAATATTGAGTGTGTGTGATGTCAAATTATTATGAAAAATGCTAATCTACCACGAAAGAATACGAAACTTTTCACCATTAAAATTTAATGTCAATGGCAAATATTAATTATTTTTAGGACAAAATAATGAATAGATGTAAAGGACGTGAACATATTTCAAATTCTTTTTTTTATTTTTCGTGTGGATAAGGGTTCTATTGACAACACAGCCAGAGAAAACGTCTGGTATTTTCACTATGGTAACGAAAAAGCACGAATATGTTCCGTCACCGTTCATGTCACTAATTCAAAAGAGTTCATACTTTATGGTTAACACGTACGTTTTCAAAGATTTTACAACACCTACGAAAAATATTTCAAATGCTTACTGTTGGAAAATATAATTTAATCGTGGATTCTTGGAAAATGCGTGGAATGTTAATCGACTTCATTAAAATGCAAATAAATTTGCAAAAATTTTCACAAAAAAAAAAATTCGTGCATGTAGGTGTCATAAATATTTTAAATGTGCGTTTGAAACATTACAGCAAACAGTTTTAAAAATATATATATTAATTCATAACTTCACGATTCTGCGGGACTGCGAAGTGCTTATTTAACAAAAAGTTTTTAAATTGAAAACGCTAATGTAAAAAAATTGACATTTAAAGAAAAGTTCATAACATGAAAATAGAATTCATTGTGTATGAGCGATAATTTAAAAAAAAACCAGTTTAGATTTATGAAGAAGACAAGATCTTTTAATATATACGTATTCTTCTTCCTTATTTATTTGACATGTTGAGAATATAAGAAATTACAAGTTCAAGACATAATCCAATATATTATGTAAATATATAGTATAAAATAAAATTTAATATGGACCACTGCATAACGCCTTCAAGAATTCTTATTGCTAGCCAATATTCATACATTTTTTCAGATACTTTCTGTAGTTATAAAAATCTGATAAACTTGAAGAATAGGCAAGTCAACTTGAGGCTCTGTTGGTGCATCCGCAGCACGTGATCAAGAATGATATTATAATTTCATTATTATAATGAGTAATGAGTTGCCGCATGGATATTTTTATAGACATATTTCGCTGTTTTGTTTTTTTTAAATCTTAAGCGAAAAATTTTACCGAACCAGTGTTAATCGTATAAATTTTATTCAGTACTGATATCAAAAATTTGCAGCTGATAGTTAAAAAATAGGAAGAAAAAAGAAAACAAAATCTGTTTAAGGATACTCTCAAAACAAATTTGATCGACTTCTTTCATATTTAATGACATATGATATCTGCTTCAACTATAATAATATTTACTATTATAGATATTGTAAATTATAAACAGTTAACTTAGTAACTTTATTCAAAAACTATATCGACTATGGAAAGGAAAAAAGATGAAACCCTCAATTTTTCAAAATAGCTTTTATGCGATAATCACAATGTATACAACTTAATACACGTTCTATCAATATAACTTAAGCTGAATATATTGAACTAATGTCTAACTTTAGCTTTTAAGTAGTGCATGTAGAATTTGCAACCAGGAAAAAGGGCTTCCATCCAATCAACTTTATTTGTTTTTCTTAAATTACTTATTAAATCAATATCGCATTGAGTAAATGAAACAACGGTTTAAGACTTCATACACTTCAAGGTTGTATCTATGTAATCTTTTGATTATTAATTTAATTTCTTTGTATCTACTGTAAAATTTGTTCTGTGTGAGTCACGTCCTTTTTCTTTTTTGCGGTCGATATGAAATCTCATGATATCAGGTAAAACAAAACAACTTGTTTTCATAGAATACTTTACTAAAAATAATTTCAAAATTATCGATTTCATTTTGATATAGACAGTCTTCAACTAAGTCACATTCGTCAAACAATGACTTAGATGGATTAATTAAATAGATGTCATTCAAAATATTCTCGACAATCTAATAACGAATAATCTAATACTTTACAAACATTTTCGAATCTGTCAACGATACATTAATTGAACAAATAAACTGAAATATTATTTTGATGACATTGAAATTGTTGTCATCTGTTAAATAAAGTTACAAAGACAGCTTTACACGAAAAAAGAATCAATAAAGATATTGGAATGTCCCTGTAAAATTATTTTTAATATAATTAATTATGCTCTCGCTTCGTCAATCTGCGTGTAGATATTTTATACAAGACTAGAATGCTTCCTCGGTGAGCATTTTGGATCATTAAATATTCCGAAAGATAAACACAAAGACAGAAAAAAACACAAAAGAAATTATTCAAATTGCCCAAATTTAAGTTGACTCATACATAATGAAGCCTCAGAATCAAGAATTCTCGACAATGTATTTTCTACACTTACACAAACTCGCTGACGCTTATTAATATTTCAGATGTTACAATACATCCCATGAGTTAAATTCTGACAGTGACGTGTGTTGTAGTATCTTTTGTTATATGAGCAAATATATGGTGCCTAAATTATTTTGTAATATATTGTACATAGATAAAACAGTTAAGACAATTATCGTTTGGACAGTAACTTCTCTATAAAAATACCACGTGCCCAAAAAAATAAAAACTCTAAAACAACCTAGCCTAACCTAACATACGTTTCGAAATAAATGTCCGGGGCTCTTTTTCGAATGTATAGTATTGTTTTACTGTTGGACAGAATATCCAAAATTAAACTGCTGTCAATGATAATTATGTAGAGTCACATAACTGGACTAATTCTTGGGTTTTAAGTAGGAACAACAAAACAGAATTCGGAATTCCGTGAATTTCAGAATTTGCGTCTGTTTTTCAATTTAAAACTATGAAAAAAATTAAGGTGAGTTTCGGTATTCGATTTTTCATGTCTTACTACGTCCAAAAGTAGAAATTACGAATAAAAACTTCTGGAAGAATGTACGAAAGTATATTTTCTACATTTGTACAGATATTTTCGTTCTTAATTTTTAATAGAAGTGAAAATTAACTATCTCTAGATAGAGCGAGGTTTAAAAAAACGAGAAAAGATTTTTTGTCGATTAATGCTCGATATATTGAAAATGAAACTTTTGAAAAAGGTAGGAGTTTGGATTATCTGACAATTCTTCATTTTTTTATCACATCCTCTCCGACAGTAAGCACATATCATTGTTTTTATACGATTTGGCTGTCGGATAACTGCTCAATCCACTGGGCATCCAGTTATGCATCTATATATATATTCAAAACATCTAGCAGTTATGGGATTCGAAGCCACATTATTCGGCTTCTAAATACGCACCCTAACCTCTTGAGACAAAACGCTTTACAGTAGACATTTACTACATGTTACGAATTCAATCATTTTACGAACCCGATAAATCAAATTAGCTAAATTAGGCATAAGACATTAATAAAAGTCAATTCAATACAATTAATAGGCATTCGAATTAATTTAATTACCAATCCTTTCTTAAGGGGAGTCTATCGTTATCGAGGGTAATTAATTGTTCAATTAGTTTATTTGTTTCCAAAAACAAATGAATCATCCAATTGAAGAATAAAGATATTCCAAACATGTACTTTAATAATTAAAATTCATACCAAAATCACGAATATGCCCGCCATCTAACTGGTCGCAGAGTTTTTCGTCTGGCACTCGTGTAGTAAACAATAATATTATTTAATTAATATACCTAATGCGTAATACTTAGAGATCGACCGTGCGCTAGAAATGGGATGAACAAGGAATGGGTAAATCAAGGAAAATATACATAACATCGGAAATTCTTCATGGAAAAGACTCCAGCTGAGTTACTGTTGATTTATTTCCATAAAAAACTTACGTTTATAATCATAATTCTGAAACTCGATTAAATTGAATTGAAATGTAGTGAATTCAATTTGACCATCAAATTTTTACTGAGCTTTAATATACGTATTCGATTGATATGGTGTATTCAGTTGCCGTTGGCTACATTAATGTGTTAAGCTTTCGCAAATATATAATACATTATATGTATCATCGTATTATTAGATACAATACTTATTATTATATATGGAATAATTACCTCAATTTTAAATAGAATTACGAATTTCTGGCAATTTAAATTTTCTTTAATCACATATGGTTTACTTAATCGTAATTAATTTTTAGCAAAAAATCAGTTTTACTTTTTAATAATAAATCCA
>JAGVSQ010005071.1:0-18279 GCA_022683975.1 Rhyacophila evoluta | reverse complement strand
TAGATCCATATGCTCCACGTTGGGAGCGAACATGGTATAAAAAAAAAAAAAAATGGTTTTAAGATATTTTTTTGATATAAAATCCGTTTCTTAAGTTACACTCTTCTGTTTTTTTCCGTTAATATGATAGCTATCGTCAAATTGATTTTTACAAACAATCGGCCTTGTAAAAATTAGTGGATCTATTAAAAAAGACATTTTTGCCAAAAATACACTTTATAAGTTTTACCTTTAAAGAGACGACATACTTGTAAATACTTTTATATTTATATTTATATACTTTTTCTAAATGAATTTAAGCACACTTCACATTTGATACCGATAAATTGTATCTAGTTAGGTCTCTTAAACAAGTGACTTTAAATGCTGAATAATTTTAAAACACTGATGATCATATAATTTGTACAGATTTGACAGAAAACTAATGAACTTATTTTATATTACTTGTTATTTATGTATTAAAATTCACTTAGTATGTTGTAAATAAAATAATCGAAGCTTGTGTAATCATGAAGCTTAAATGAAGATATGACTGATAGTATACATTGTACATCCATATTTGATAAAATAAAATACGATTAGTAATTTGTGACGTTTGCTTACATTCTTTTAAAAATGTAGAAGTATTAAATTTGAAGTTGTTTTCAAAAATACTTATACAAGACTCCCGAAAGAGAGCGTACTTTGACAAAGATAAAAAAGGATATTTTTGTAACAAACTCTTTATCTGTTAACTTCTTCGAAAACAAATAAATTGTGCAAGTTTATCCAGTAGGATATTCTTGTCCGCTGAGTTATGTTTTTCAATACATTGGTCTAGTGACTATATAGTGACGCTGTTTTTGCCGGATTAATTCTGAGAAAATTATAAGATGTAGTCTATTAAAAATATTTAAAATTAGCCCTTGAAACAAAATTATTTAATTTATCAAGGTTTTTAGCATATTATATTACATCGCGTACATTATTAAATTACTCAATATATGAATTTTGATACAAAAATTTGCCCTAGGACCAAACACAGAAGTTTTTAATATATGAATATGAATTGGAAGAAGAAGTTTTTTGTATATGGATCGATTATTAATAATAAATTCATTCGAATCAAATATTGATTTAAAATATGTATTTCGTTCATACAACTAATTTATTTGAACATTTAATTCATAAGCGCCCACTCTTATCCACTAAACTATGGTGAAAGATAAATTAATCAAGGCAAATCATGTAGTATAAAAAAGTTTTATGTTATATTATATCATATCATATTTATTATATGCAATCAATCTAATGAAAATCTTCGTATTATTATTTTCAAACATTGTCCAGTAATTGTCTCTCGGTGACCGTGAAGTAACTATGAGCGGTTTGATGCCGGAGTTATAGGTTCAAATGGTAAGTATTTTTAATTATTTGATTACCGGATATTCAATAAATAGATTATAAATAGATTATTTATTTGAAGTATTTAGTGCATTTTTATGAAGTGTCCATTTGTCCAATATTTGCTTATCTCATCTTTAGGCTGGTTAAAGTTACATCGCTTAAAATGTCGAAATAAAACGTGCTTTATAATTAAAGAAAAATTTATAAATAAATATAAATTCGTGTCAAGACAACACAATTTATAATAAATATTTTTCAAAACAAAACAGTATTTCTAATAGATGCGTTTGTGTTAATAAATACTGAAACCACGCAAAAATAGAGAGAAGAGAATGGAAGAAAAAAATCGCCGCACGGTACTTTAAAGAGATATGACTTTGGAATAAAGTATATATGAACGTTTATGTCGGAAAAACAAAACTATAACTCAACAAAATCAACAGTGTTTGTTTCGAGGGGTGGTCAAAAAAGACACACAAAGAAAGAGCGAGAGACGGAATGAAATAGAGAGGTTTAGCTGGACCCAAGAATAGGGTAACCATAAAGTATTTTTGTATTTCATAATATTATTAAAATAAAAAATTACTTCTTTATAAATAAATAAACAAATATGCAAACGAAGAGATTATAATCACAAGATTTACATGCTGCATGTTGTGTTTTTATATAGAGGTTAAATTAAATACAGATTTTACAGTATTTTTCTTTCCGTGTGTTTAATTTCAAGTGTAAATAATATTTACAACAAAAAACTAACTTTTTTATTATTTTGATGGTCAATATTAACTTAGCTTTTAAATTTGAAAACATACTTGTCTTCAAAATTTGCGACCGTGTAAAAGGACTTTTAACCCATCAATGTTATTGGTTTTTCTTTAATAACTTATTCGATTAATGTCCGATCGGGTGAATAAAAATCAGTTTTAGTCTTTATGCATTTCAGGGTTGTGTTTACTTAATATGTCCATAGTTTATTATTAATAATACTAAGGTTTAAGTTTTAGCTATATTTCAAGATTGTGTTTTATTGAATATTGGACTTTGTGCCAAAATAATTAGATAAACTTTTTGTCCCTCCTGTAATTTTTTTCCATGTGCGTTACGTTTTTTTGCCTGTCTACAGCAAATATATTCTAAATATAATATTCTAGACAATTGGCTATATAAAAACTACAAACAACAAATAATTTATAATTTGTATAGTTTTTCTCGAGTAAAAATGGTGACCCTACATTTCATTGCGAATGAAGATGGGATGTGGAGAGAAATGTGACTGTAAACGAGTAAGAGGTAAAGAGAGGGCGGTGGAGGGTTTACTCAGAGGTTTGAGGAGGGAATCTCGAATTTAACGCGGTACCCAGATCACGATCAATTCTATTTTTGGACTTTGGGGTGTTTACCAGGCAGAGTTGGCTCTATAGTCTGGTGGATGTGGGGGTAAGTACGCATTTTAGCGATTCTTAACAATACTAATATATACGTGTATACGGTGAAAAACATAAATGCGTTCCTTTCATTTAAATATCTACCGAGAGAAGTAAAATTTAAGAATGATTTTAATAAAAAAAAAATCATATTCTGTAAAGTGGAGTACATATTTTTTTAGTATGAAGATATCTACCACAGGAACGGAGTATATATATTCCCTTGTAATGAATTTATTTTTTGATAGATTTTGGCTGTTGAATTTCATTAAAAAATTAACAAAAAAGTAATCATTATTGCTAACTTTCAAAAATAAGACTAGTTTTAAAATTTTCATTACTTTTTTCTTTACTTAAGCGTATTCAGCGAGTGGTTAGCGTGCGCGCGTAGCATCTCTCTGCAAGACTAGATGCCCAGGGGGTTGAGCAATTTTCTGACAAACAATTTTCTTAAAAAATAATCTGTCGACTTTATGATATCTTTACACTGTATAAACCACATACTCCACTTTAGAAGCGAACATGGTGTAAAAATAAGTTACGTAAAATGAAAGAAATATTGGATTTGAAATCCCTTATAATATAATCATTTAATGAGGTTCATTGATTCTTTATTTGAAAAATAAACACTCAAAACAAACGTCACAAGTAAATATATATCGTATTTCTAAGAAAACATACTCTCTAATGCAATATTTCACTTTTCTTTCGATTTTTATTTTCAATGTGCTTGTGTAAAATTACAGACATAACTCTCAAAAACTGAAAATCTGAGCTTCAGTAGCGGGCAGTATTATATTTTTTTTTGCATTACTAGTTATTTTGGATCGAAATTATCTAGTCTACTTATACACTCTATTTATATTCATTAATTTATTTCCAAGTTTTCTTAATACTCCTACACACAAAGAGAAACAAAAATGATTACATTAATTCGCATTTTAATGCTGTTTCTCAGTAGCTTTTACTTCTGCCTATCTTGACTTTAGGCTAATCATCCTTCTAATAAAGTCCTAATTCTAAAGAATGTATAAAAAAAAAATTAAAAGCTCGTCTTCAATATTCAGCTATTATAGATCTATTCTTTATAATATTACGCATCAAACACACGGACCAAAGCTTTATGAGTAACCTTGATAGTTTGGGTTAAGCCTTATTTAAGAATATATTTTCAGAAAATATCCTGATTTTTTTTTATGTTACCATATTTTGTCTAGCCATTTCCAGATAAATATTTATAAATTTACATGTAAATATATAAATATTTATCATAATACGTAAATCTGCTTTATTTTTCGAATTCTAAAATCTTTCCCATTCTATTCAGATTTTCCAATAATCCCAGGGAAAAGTTATTATCGTATGGCACAAAAAAGGGATTTTCGTTGATATGCTTTTACATAAAAAACGAATTTGTTACTTTTACAGAATAAAGTAAATCGATTAAATCGGACACTTTTAAAATCTTACATATACAGTTTGCTTAGAATGAGATATCTCGCACTTTATGAGGAACTTAAAAACATAGCTGTGAGGCTAGCACACGACTGGTAACAAAAACATGATTAATACAATTAATTGGTTCCTTTAGTGAATAAATCTCATACATTTTTTGAACATGTATGCTCGTTTCCTATAATGCTTAACAAATAAAACAGTCAACACCTGACGAGTTCTTAATTTTAAATCATTGCCAATTTCTTACATTGTATAAAACATATTTTAGAAAAAATTATATGTTTTTTTCGAAACATAAATTATATATTTGACACAAAGAATATGTTTTGAATTTATTAAAATATTATTTTTTCTCAGTGTATTATATTTTTGAAGTCAAATGAAAAAAATTCAAAAGAAATAATGACTTTTGATAAGGAAATAATATTTATAAAACATACTTCAATTTTATTGATAATATGAGTGCGTTGAACGGTGTTAATATGTGTTTGTTTATGTAATACTAGACAATATATCCAAAACTGTTATTTTTATGAAAAATATTGATCCTTTACAATGTGAAAACGTTTTCTTTGAATGATATTTTTTACAAGAATAATTAATTTGTAATGAATAATTAGTATTACTTGTCGTATAGAGTATCCTATATTTTTAAAATAACAATGATCATTACGGAATTCAAACGTGGCAAATTTGGTATCGAAGAGCGTGCGTTTACCAACTACGCTACCTAAATGACAAATTACATTTATCGCTGTTAGTCAAACGTGATATAAAAAAGTCACGTCGCGTGATAAAAGCTATTTTTTACAAACTAAAATGAAGCTTTTTTCAGCTATTTATAGAATCATTATCGGAATTCCTTCGTTGCTAGGAGTATTTCAGGCATCAGTAGTAACATTATTTTTATAGTCTTATTGACAAGAAAGTTCCAGGTATTTCATTATGGAATTGAGATGAATGATAACTTATAGTCTGATAATAGACATTATTCACGCCTTTATTTGCCATTAGACATTTTTTTGTAGATATTTTCTCTCATACCATTTATTAAAATTGCAGAAGATTACTTTTTATTATTCCACTATTTCTTATTACAGAAAAAAACATTGTTAATTATAGACATTAAGATTACAATGGAGCGTTTTTAAAGATTTTACGTTAACTTGGAAATAACAATAACATGGTAACATGAATAACAAAAAAATTATTATACTAGTTTTGCATGTTTTTTTAATGTCTTAGTATTTGAGTCATAAAATGTGTCAAATGAATTATGTAACAAGCATTTTGTCCATACAATAAAGTTTAATATAACCACTACTTATACGAAATACGTATTAAGCTAAAATAATAAAAAAAATATCTCTTAAATCATTTGAATCGGTGTAGATTATATCGCAAGCGCTCGTGGATATGGATAATACTATATTAACTTGATCAATGCCTCCCTGATAGCGTAGTTGGTAGCATGCACGCCAATCCGGAAGATGCGGGTTCGATTCTTCATCTGTCGGATTTTAAAAATCCGAAAAATACAGGACTAGATACCCATTGGGTTGAGTAATTAATTGTCTGGCAAACAATTCTCGTGAAACATATTCTGTCAAGACGTCTTCACATTGCGAATACCCATATACTCCTTTTTTGGAGTCGATATCTTCACAGTGTGTAGATCCATATGTTTCATGTTGCGAGCAAACTTGGTATATTATAACATATAAAAAAATAATTAAAAGTTGAATTTCACAGAAATAGAGATAGAATTACAAATACGGTGAAGTTTTTTTTTGCGTGGATTTCATTTTATAGGCAGATCACGAATTTTATATATTATATATCAAATAGTAAACTATATAATATAACTTAGTTTTCATACGAGTATGACTCTAAATAAATGTATAAGTTTACGATGCCATGTAATCTAAGCGTAACTCACATTTATTAAAGCCAACACCAATTTAGCACATTCATCAGGAATAACTTCATACCGATGACAATATGTAATAATTTCATGGCACAATAATACCAACCTTCAGAATAAATTCGTAAATTAAATTATAGCAACCATTAAATAACAAAAAAAAACACTAATTGTAGTTATTATGTCACTCGAAATAAAACTGTCGACCTTCTGATTTTCGTAAAGCTATATTATTGTACACGTTAAATTTCAGCCTATTTTCAAAATGAAAGGCACGTATTCTTATAATTTACATACTACATACATAACTATTCTTTTTAATACTTCTAAATTGATAATTACAGGACATTATTTAAATTATACGCCATGTGAATTATGTGTCGCACGCTAGCAATTGCGTATCGCTAGCTCGTATCTTTTTGTGTCAATGACAGTCCGTGATGAACCTTATACTAGTATTGACATAGAAATCTACGATAAAAATCATGCATAAAACGTATTTAACACTGTGTGCTATGATATAACATTTAAAAATATATTTAACTGAACCAATGTCATAAACACATCTAAGTTTTCAAGTAGAATAAGCTGATTATTTAAATTTAGCGCTAAATACACTTTACTTTACTTAAGACGTATATGGATAGAGTACAAAAATCTGTTGGAAAAACCCATTAAAAAAATGTTTAACATTGATTTCTTTAAGGACTGTTTTCTTTTTTAAATAATTTAAGTTTGCTAAGCGGCTTCCCAGGTAATAAAATACTGTCATAATGCCTTCCATCAATTTAATCATTTTGTCATTTTTAATCTAAATTCATTATTAGTTGTATTCCAATTAAGAAAAAGCTTGAAGCCAGGGCGATTGTTGTTAGCATTTCTCTAACTTCTCTTCTTCTTTTTTATAGCGAACGATGATATTTCATTGTTTATCATTCGGAGGGTTAAATTATTTTTTAATGGGTCAGTGTGAAGAAATACGTCATAAAAATGTACGGCAACTGAAACATACGTCTACGTATCCATAATAAGTCTATTCATATTTTATGTCAAACCTTTTGAATAATTATATTAAATTATGATTTTACAAAATTTTTTGATGGCCATTTTATTATTTTCCAGTGATTTTATACGTTAGCTATACTGAGCTTTGAAAACGGGTGCCTGCGTTGGATACTGCAGGTGAAGTGTAATGATTTTATTAAGAAAAAAGAGATAGGGGAGTATAGAAGGTACCACTTATGTCTTTAAAATACATGCAGCGGCACTATAAATGGCTGGAATACGTACTATGGATGCTCCTAGAAAGCCTTATCCCATTTTTCCAAACCAGTAGGATTCTAGCGCCCTGGAGACCGGTGGGTATCATGCATAGGACGTACTCAATAGAACTAAAAAAAATGCTTGTAGCAGCCATACGTTTTATTAAGGAAGCGAATATGGCAGAAGAAGAAGATTGTATTATTACAAGACATTTTTAATTATTTTCCACCTTAGAAAAGTAGGCTATGGATATTTGTAATAAGAAACTTTATTCTGACAGATTATTTTCACAAAAATTACTTGTCAGCCAATCTCTCAACCCATTGAGCATTTCGTATTGATTTTTTTATTACATTTCAGCTGTTCTCAAATAATAGATTATTTACAACAGTACCACAACTTTAATAATTTAAAACATTGAAATTGAAATTCTGATATTTCATTTTAACTACTAGAATATTTTAATGAAGTTTTACTATATAATAAACTAATCAATTAAAAAATAATGTACCATGAATTGATATAAAACGCCAAGGTAAAAAATCACACGAAAATGATTTAAAATGAGATTTGTCTATTATAATTACATACAAAAAATATTGTTTTTCTTTGTGAAAATTCCTACTATCCTATTGAAAAAATTAAAAAAAAAACTAGTACTTACCATTTGAGTGTAAATTTACACTGACTTAAGATAGATTTTTGATAAACAAAAAAAACCTATTTGCACCACAAATATTTTTAAAAATAGATGTTTTCAAAATATTAATGTCACTTCAACCGATCTAATGAAAACTGAAGTTATACGCATTTGTTTATTGAAGTAATATGAAATATCTCTGGCAATTCAAATTCAAAACGACGTGGGTCTCGTTTATTAATCACTTGTTTAATTTTATGTTGCCATAATTAAAAATACAGCGAACTATTAATTAACGAGTATTTAAAATTTTTTAAATACATCATATTGATTTCAGCCGTAAATTGTTTTCAATTTTCATTTCATTTATTCTTGTAAATGTAAATTTTGATATAATGGAATAAGTTGATTTTAGAAATAGCCCTTTCATAAATAATATAATAAAAAAATATCTTAGGTAGTGTTTGAAATTAATTATTGCTTATACTACGAATATGTTTTAGTAAAAATCATGTTATTATGTAAAAAAAATATCACGTGGTTACATATCACGTATCGCTCATAGAAGCGAAAGCTTGATTGTTACAAAAAAACTCGTCATTAGAATAGTCTAATCAAAAACCTTTTTTGCAACGTTTTTCGATTTAGAACAAAGGAAAAAAGCACTCCTCTTGACTAATGAATTAATTTGTTTGAAAAAATGCAACGTAAAAAATGTAAACGACAGTGTAATAATCATCATTTTCAAAAATTAATAAAAGAGTTGTGCTCTTGAAAATATAACACGTATTTTTTAATTCTAACCCGAACCCGTTAAATGTAAAAAATATCCATAATTGAAACAGACAAAAGGGACTTTTTAAAAGTAATTTGCATGTATTTGTATATTCAAAATATTGTTTTATAAATTATGATTCTGGTTGAATACATATTAAATAAAGATAACCTCATATATGTGTGAATTTTATGTAACGCTATCGATTTCAGTCTTAGCTTCGATAGAAGATTTCTTGCAATGATGTTTAGATGTTATTATATTAAATTGGTATAATAATCTAAGATTTGACATGGTATGAAATGTTGATAACTATATTATATAATGATAATCGAATAATTATTAATCATTCTGCAGATCAATCATTTTTGTGGATACTTATTTTGTGATACTATTGTATTATAAACTGATGACATACAATAGTAATATACGTTAGTTGTTTAAGTGAAGAGTCGTAATGTTATATTTTTATTTATAATCGTGATAAAATTGAGTTTTTTAAAGGATTTCCTAGCTCTTTTAATAGTGTAAGAACTTATTTAAATAGTGTACAGAAACAGTAGTTGAAAGCAATTGTATGAATCCCTGAATGATAAGAAAAAGAAAATATGCGATGACGTTCATAATGATAAAATTAACTCACCGATTTGAGGTACATCGTACTGTCGATTTCCTCGGACGCTTCTCAGCATTAGTTGACTGGCAAGCCCAGCCGGCAACTGAGGTGCTCCACTCCGCTTACTCCAACCACCGGCTCCTGCGCCAGATAACACTCCAGCCCTCCGCAACTTTCCGATCCCTCCACCCTTACCGCCCCAATGCTCTCCACTCCTGTTCCAAGGATAATCTCTTGCGACTGATTCCCCCAAACTTTTCTTCCAAGGGAATTCGTTGGATGTCGCATCGTCAGGCCTTTTATCGATCGAGCTTCGAACATCGGTCCGAGATTTGTTTTTATCACCGTTTTTGATATTGCTCTTTTTCGTGTATCGCTTTTTTGTCGAAAGCTCATCTAAGTTGGATACGTCATCGTCCGGATTCGGAGGTCCAAATAGTGTTTGCAAGCCAACATCGGGAAGTCTGTCGACTGAGTAGCCGGATTCGTGTGAAGGCATCTCGTCAACGTGGAAGGAAAAATGCGCGTATTTGTCATCCCGAAAGTGTGAGAACGGAGGTTGCGCTGGGACGGGATCTAAGGCTAGCGGAGAGCCTTCATACAGAAGCCAGCGGTCCGCTCCTGGTCTTCTGTGAGCGTCTCTTGCTAAGTGACCGCCTGACTCCGCCATGCAGGGGTAAGCCAACGCCAAAAACAGTCCCGCCAACCAAGCGGACTGCATTTCTATTCTACCACTCATCTCTATAAAAAATGTCACTGGACTTTTTCAAAGTATCTAAGGTAATAATTCACTTTTACACGATTCGTGTAATTTTATCAGTTGGAAGGTATGCGATGATATTTGTAAACCTGATTGATCGTCATTGAATTCTACATGTCATGTTTATGACATGATCTCTTTTTAACGAGTATTAAGTACCATTAAATGTAATCATTTTGATGCTTGAAAGGTTCAATATCACTGGTTTTAAGTTCACACTATTCAGGTCCAGACAGATAAAAAATCAGCTGTACAAAATAAATATGCGACGATTTACACTCTTAAAATTTCTATGCCGTTAACGGAGCGCATTTGTTTTGTCGCTTAGTGGTTTTCAGGGAGGTTACTTTAGTGGAAAGCTTTTAAATACAGCTTTATATCGCTCAAAAGGATACAAGTATGATAATTATGTGGTATTTTTAATTGCCGTCGAGCGTGTTTCTATTTTACCTTGTTCATGGAGTCACTATTTTGTTTTGTTTATCAAATTCCTTTTAAAATATAGACTTCTTCATCTTTTTGATCTTTCCGGCATTTATGGCTATCGTGTTTTTATTTATTTGATGTTCCAAGATAAAACTGATGTTTGGTGTGTTTGAGACCTGAAAAATAAAAGAAAATAGGCTGTTAGAATCTTTGGTGAAAAGTGTTTTTGTTAAAATAGGAAATGATAAAAAAATTAATCTTTTAATTAAAATTTATTGTTTTTTTCCTTGGAAAAAAGCTTGTATTTTACTTCAAAGATTTACTTAATGCGTATGATTTCAATCAAAAAATTTAAAAATAATTAATTCCTGATTTTTTTTGATTTATGAAATTTTGACTTATTAGAAAGACATATTTTTGTATTACAAAAGGTTATTTACAACAATATTTTTGATTAGTTATTTTTAACCGTCTTTGTTCCGAAATCGAAGCACTTAGATTTCCGTGATATGGAACTTTTTGGCCTACTTATTCATGAAAATTTGCTATCGGTTGATTACTCAAAATGTTAGGCTTGTACGAATTTATAATGAAAATGTTTACACACACAGCTACAAAAAAAAATTTCATACTGAAAAACGAAAAAAAAAGATATTCTTTTATTATAACACAATATGATCAAAACATTGAATTTTATAATTTTGTAATACTATGTATCAACAGATCAAAACTGTGATGGAAAGAAAAAACAAACAGAAGTTTATAAGGCTTCTATAATCCATTTAATATATTCAGGTATAGTACCTTGGCGGAAAAATGGGATTTTTATGGAATATATATTTTTTATACCATGTTTTCTCGCAAAGTGGAGCATATGGATCTACACAGTGTGAAAAAATCCACTCCAAAAGTGGAGTATTCGGGTCTCCGCAATGTGAAGACGTCTTGATAGATTATTTTTCACAAAAATCGTGAGTATCCAATCTTGCATTTTCAGATATTTTAGAATCTGACCAGATGGGGAATCAAACGTGCATTCTTCGGATTGCTAGGCACGCTACTGACTACTTTAACCGGGCAAACTAATAAGTATTTTAAAGTATATATTATTTGCATTTATTTCTTGATTTTGACACATCATTTATTTTGGTATGTGGGCTGATCACAATGATACTGTATTGAAACAAATTGAAGTAGTTTTTTTCTTAATCTAGTGGCAACTTATGTTTGAAAAACAAGACTATATTTGCACTAACTGAACATTTTACTTGCAATCAATTCTTGTATAAAACGGCTATTTTTTTATATTTTCCATGTTATGATGGTAATAGTATACGTGACGTATTAAATGTACGTAAAATTTACGACGTTTAAACAATCGTTTGTAAAAAACGACATTTATGAAAAAAAACCCAAAAATGCAATATAGTCAGCACGCGGACAGAAAAACACATCTAAGATTGAATCTTCCGGGTCTTTCATGAAAGTTTTAACCGAGTTACGTAATAACAGTTCGGGGCAGCAATTCTTGGACGGCCGCCCAGACTTCAACAAGTAGATAAATGGTGACGCCTGCCTTGCGAAAACCAGCTGCCTAAGAATACAGCCTGAAAGTGGTCAGCGCCGGAAATTATCAGCCTCAAGCAAAGCCTTACTTGTATTCTTTCCATTACCTCCGAAATAAACTGAAAATCTAGATGAAAACCGACAGTGGTGCACAGAAAGTTTATTATTTCAATTAGTAGATATAAAAATATCTTGCAAATTTAATAATTTTCACCATAACTTTTCATAAAATAAATTATGTCTTTTAGATAATTAAAAATTTTATATTTACATATTTAAACAACAGTTGGTATAGTAAACGTTAACTAAAAGAAAAATTAGGCTTGATATTTTCAAAACTTGAAGAGATCACTTGCTCAGTATATGATTTGAAAAGATACCAAGATAATGAGAGAACTGATTTGAAAAGCGTATAATTTTATTTTAAATTATTGTTTTATGCTTGATAAAATATCATTGCAGTGAAATTAGCTCTAGAAAAGTAAAAGGTCGTAACCCTCTAGTTTATTGAAAATGGATTTTTCTTAATAATCACAATATACTCAAGTTATTACATGTTCTATCAAAAGAATTTAAGTTGTAAATGTCCAATTAGTAACTACAATAAATTTATCAAAGTCCATTAAAAAAAGGATGAATTTTGAAATTTGTAACCAGGAAAAAAGAATATTGTTCAATTCTGCAGATTCTTCTTTAATATCTTCAAACTAAAAAAAGGACTACAATCAAATTGAATATACAAAACAATAATATATAAAATCAATATAATCAATTTTAGACTTCATACACTTAAAAGTTGTATGTATTTAATATTTTAACTTAGATCCAAAATTATTTACTAGACGTTTTTTGCTCTCCCAGTAAAATATGTTATGTGTGGATTACGTTCTTTTTCTTTTGCATGGACGAGATTTACTTAATTTATATTATTATGTAATAATTTTGTTTCTACTGATTTATGTTATCTACATCTATCATTACGTTATGCTGGCACAGAAAAAAGTGTATATATAAATATATATATTTTAATTTTAAGACATTCCTAAATCTTATTTGTTATAATTACCTATAAAACAATCATGGTTTGGAAATTTTTATGTGTTCTATCACGTATGATTGTTTTGATTTAATTTAATTTGGATCGTTCTGTATATCAATATGATCTTTGAGCTAAACGCCCACTCCAGTACTACATATTGTTCTTCCCAGTTATTTCTGGACTTTGTCTTTCCAACTCTCTGCACGATTTCGGTCGATTATAAAGTTAACTATAGTTTACGTGTAAGTTAAACTCGGATAACTTTATTATACGAGTGCCACTCGGCAAGCATGCGAAAGAAAAACTTGGCATAAGGATCTAAAAATAGAAAAGGACTTTATTTTGAAATATTTTCAATCAAGATGGCAATATATTTATATACAAAAGTATTTGGACTAAATTTATTGAGCTTATACATATATCTGAGTTATAAGGTAATATTTTTATTCATTTTTTGGTATATACAAAATATTTTTTGCATGATATTCGGTAAAAAAATTCCAAGAAAATGTTACTATATTTATAAGAAATATTCTATATGAGTTTGAATTTACGTAAATCAACATTATTCTTAAAACCCTGAATATTATATACATATAAATTTAGAAAATAACACATCTCACGCATATATTTAAAATCGGTTTCAGCAGAAAAATATTGATCCAGTTACAAAAAAATATATTTAAAAAAATTATGTGTTTGGAATCAATCGGTATAATGAATGGATAATTTAATATTTTAAATATAATTTTAAATGTTAATTATTAAATTTATATGAATAATTTAAAATGGACCATTGTAATTAACAGTGAATAATAACTATTGAATTATATAACACTGTGTTGTAATATTATAATATTTGTATTATATATGGGTATCCATTATTCACAAACACATTTTTGATAGATACTTTTTTTGAATTTCATATTTATTGTTAAAATTACATTAAAATATTATATACTTTAGAAACAAATAAAAAATATTAATATTGTTTCATTAAAACATAGTGTAAAGAGCTTCTTAAAAACATTTAGTTTCAAAGTTAGTTCTAGACGATAAGACGAGCCGCTTTTAGTAATAAATTTGCATACATTACATTACAAGAGATTTTTTCTTTGAGCCTAATTAGCAATGTTGAATTAGATCTCAAGGATTGCTGGATGTATGAGGATGATTTTTTTTTATTATTTTTAAGTTTTGAGAAGCATTTAAAATAAAAATGAAAACTTCACATCATAGCAACTTCAGAACGTTAATTTGCGCAAATCGTCTGTACTGTTGGCTTACTAACTTATGGTGGAGAGCAAAATCTGTTTTGTATAATTTTAGATCATAATAAAAAGATTAAAATTAACATTACAAAAATACTGAAGTATAATTTTACGCTGATAACATTAATATTCATAACGATAATTAATACCCAGTGGTGTAGCTACAGAGGAGTAGTAAGAGCAGGCTGCTCAAGACGCACGAATCAAGGGAGTGTAAATAACGTAAAGTTAGTGCGATAGATAAAAAAATAAACAAGAAACTACGAATTCGGAATGAAAGTAATAATTTAAAGGAACCGTGAAAATAGACTTCACGAAAAATGAATGTAAAAATATTTTACACAAGGCCAATGCACATATAGGTAATTGAACAAAAGTTTTTTTTTCAGTTATATGTGTTCCCTGTCTTCAATTTTAAATGCATTTGTATTCCAATAATTTTTATTAGATGCAATTCTGTTGCGTTGATTTTTTGCTAACCATATTATAATACATTGTAAAAAAATCTTCATGTAAAAATTCTAATAAAAACCGATAAAATGAATTAATATAATCCAATTTATCATTACCCAACCTAATCTAAGTTCTTAAAGATTTTTTTCAGCAAAAGAGAGTTATTTTTTTACCTATAATTTAACTAGAATCACTACTATAAATGTGAAATATGAACTTAATAGTTTTATTAAAATGAAATTAAAATATAGAAAGTATAATACACCAGAAAATCGTATTAAAGAAAACCCGGTATTTTATTTATATATTACATTTAAAAATACCTGTATTATTTTTGTAGTTATAGTCCAACGAAGGATAATGGTAAGCCAAAAAATATGCTGAAATAGTTTACTTATGTGTTGTCGTAGTAAAAAAATATTTATTTTGTTTTGTTACTTAATACCATAACAGTAACAACACATAACAAAAATATTCTATTTCAATAAATCCTTGAAAATATATTTATTTTTACTTCAATCGTGTAATTGGACTAACTCGACTTAGACTATTCGACTTCTTGTACTCTGCAAACATAAATAACAAGTTTTTTTGTTTAGTTTACGAGGTAGCTCTTCACATCAAAATGCTAAGAAGTGCTCATTCACGAGAGGAAATATTCACTTATCTATAACTTGCCTCACGTATTATTGAGAACTAAACGGTGATGGTGTTTTTTATATTTTTTAAAATTTAAATAAAAACGATTTTATTTATTCAAAATAAATAAATTACAAAAAACGAATCTAATATTAAGCGGTTTAAGAGTTTAAATATCGACAAGCATTTTTATGTAAACTTTACAAAGTATACGTGTTTTGTCTTCTATTAATACATATTTGAAAATTGTTTACACTTTCAAATGGAGGTGTCTGGTTGATATTGATTTTAAGCTCTCAATTATTTTCAACGTAAAAATCTGTTTTGAGATATCATTATTTTTATTTATGTCCCTGAGTTTTTGAAAAGGCGACATCACGAATTTTTTTTAAATTAAGCTTAAAACATCGTTTGATGGATTGGTAATATAATTTAAAAACTGGAAAAAAACTTAGATTACAAATTTTTGTGTGATGCTGATATAAATGGTATAAATGCATAAAATGATATAAAGGCACGGCTTTTATTTACTGTCTAAACACTCTCATCGTTATATAACGTCTTTTATTACAAAAAGTGTCTTTTTTTTATTCTTAAACTATACTGATTTCATCCACGGAACGATATTTTAGGATGGGTGTAAAGATAGTTGTCTATAAATCAAGCCTGTTTTATATTAAATAAATCTGGATAACTATTTATTTAAAGTAAATAATAATAAAAAATGTCGTGAATCCCTCCCATTTTTGTAACACGTCAAAAGAATTGCGTATGAACGAGAGGAAAATGGGGGAAGCTGCTTACGTAGTTCCCCATCCGCCGTTATATAGCAAGCTAAAGAAAATTCCGTGACTCGTTTGCAAATAAGGGTTACGCCTTGTAACATTCAGAACCGCTCACCAAAAATAATGTTTCCTTATGAATATAGTGTCTTTTATTAGGATACTTCTCCGTCATATAACGGGTTATTAAGGAACTTTAAAATTTAAATTTGGAACAGCATCTTCGATCGGATACGGAAAAACTTTAAGCTTTTTTATGTATATAATAAACACTCATTAAATTCTCATTTATATACATACATTTACTATTAAAAATGTAATATTATTGTTTGGATTCTGAAATCCAGCGCTAAATAAACATACTAACTAACAATATACAGGTCGAATCTCGTTATAACCCCGTTTCTGTTGTTATATTTAATATAGTAAAAATGTTATTATATATTGTATGAACGTTCGGGAAAACTAAGTATGTACGTTATACTGAAAATGTCATTGCTTCGTTATTGGTTATAAAAAAGATTTAGCCTGTAGAAAAATTAAGGTAAAAACTTCATCTATGCTTAATACAATTTATAAAAGCCAAATTAATGTACTTTTTGGAATTCTTCGCTAGTTAGATGGTATAAGCGTTTGAAACTTCTATTTGTCATTTTTGACAAGATTAAACAAAGCTCTTGTGTATCTAAAAAAAATGCGTTAGAAAACTTTGAATATAGTATCATTTACAACAATTTAATAGTTTTTTTTTACTATTAAATTAAATTAAAATACAAAGATTTTCGTTGGTATTGATAAGGATTTAAAAAATATACCTTAGCTCATATATTTTTTTATAAATGGATAAAATATTAGATATTACCTGTTTTATTGGAGTAGTCATTTTGTTTTATAAATTGTGTTTGTACTTCTTAAAACAAAAGTAATTAAAAAAAGGATTCAATTCTCTGTTAGAGATCCTCTTATTTACCATGTTAGATTTGCTTTATATAATAGTACGTTTAATAATTGAGCGGTTTACAAAGAAACACTCCAATTAAATCAAACATGTTCATTAAAAGTTCTAATTGAAGAATTTTTTTTCCTTGTCCGATGTTTAATGTAAAAAAAAAGCTTTTTCGTTTATATTTTTAGATAGAACAATGTATCAAATTACAAGCTAGTTTACTTTACCCAAAAACTTACTAAAAAAATACGCCCACCATATAAAAAAACATCTAAAATGTTATTACGCTATAATTGGGATCACTGCTTATTTTATATATATAAATATAATACATATACATAGTTTATAATATTTTTACACAGCATATTCAAAAGTATTTTTTTCAGTTATTTCATTGTTCTTAATTGAATTAAATTTTAGAACTATTTGTAAAATTTATCATGAATACATTGATAACAAATAATTATAAAATCATTGTCTCTAAAGCTATTGTCTAATGCAGTAGCTTTGGTTTTAAATAATTTTGACCGCCATATTTTATATGAACGATGTAAGATACTATTTCTGTCAAGGTGTATTCACATTGCGGAGATCCACATACTTCACTTTGTGAGTGGATATCTTCACACTGTGTATATCCGTATGCTCTACTTTTGGGGCGAATATAGTACAAGCAAAAAAATAATTTGTAATATGCACACAAATTATAATAATGCAATAACATAATATTTATGTATATTTGTATTTTGTAAAAGCTTTTTTGCTTCTAATAAATGACAAAGTATAGTACAATAACAAAGATTTTTGATCCTTATCTTTAGTACAAATAATAGGAGGAAAGGCGAAACCCGGGTCTGTAACAGTGATCTCACATATGGAAGTTTACCAGTTTTAAATAATTTAGAATTTAA
>JAGVSQ010005070.1:0-18280 GCA_022683975.1 Rhyacophila evoluta | reverse complement strand
CCAATATTAGCCAGAGCGGCAGAGTTATCAATAAGACCACGCATAAGTCGAAAAATCACTGTAAATATCAATATGCTCCACTTTCGGAATGGATATGGTAATAAAAAAAGATGTAATATGGAAAATAATAGAAAAGTCCATAACATCTATTTTGTTGTAAAAAATATGACATTGCTTTGAAATATTTCCTAATATAGTGGGCGGACCTTGTTTTTACGATAAACATTATATAATCTTTTGATATTATATTATATTATATATAAACAAAACATCTTCATAGATAATATTTATAAGAAAGCTTCCCGAAAAGCTTGTATACATACGACAATAAATTGTAGTAAAAAAGCTTGGTATTTTTGTTAGTTATGTGTTTATGTTGCTTGGGTTGCCATCATGGTCACACTGGCTTATTTATTTTGACATTTTTATAGCTACGTCTCCATTTATTTAAATAAATAAAAGCGTTATATTTTAGTGCATTACGAGGAAGACACAAACTTTATTGTTATATTCGATCTCATGTATCAATTGTGTTTATATATTTGAATTTATTTGCTGACTTTTTTGTTATTATGTTTTTAATATCTATGATATAAAAAATACTATGATCAAAAATCGAGTTTCAAAAAAAGTGGAAGCGTTAGAATGTTTAACCGAGTGACACAGCGAAACCAGTGTAATCGAAAAGCCTATATTTTTAATGAATAATAAGAGTTATTTGAAGTATTATCGCTTCCTACGTCTTCATATAATTAGCTTATGTTATATTAAAAGTGTTAAGTTGAACTATAAATCGCCTCTCCAATAGCTGAAAAACTAACGCCCCCACTTCCGGAATCCGTCAGCTGCTGAATTTAAAAAATCCAAAGGCCTAGAACTGGTAATAGTTGGATACTTGTTGCGAAAAAGTGAATAAAAATGTTTTTATAATATGGATATCCATATACTCCATTTCTAAAATGGTTGTCTTAACATTATTGAGATCCATATGTTCCACTGTCAGAGCGGAAGATGATTGTTGAATTTTGATAGGCGTTATATTTATTTGCATACGGCATTTTTTTCGTTCAGAATATTTTTGTACAGAAGTAAAAATTGTGTGCATCATTTATAATTGTGGGGCCAAGGGATTGGCTGCTACTGTCAGTATATATCGTCGTATTACTGGCAAAAGGCGTTAAAGTAAAAAAGTGATTTTTGAGATAATCGAGTTTTCATGTTTGAGTCTCTCTTTTAAATACATATTACGACCAATTCTTAATAAAGGTATAATGTATTATTTGATGGAAATTGTCGTGAAATGTATTTAACAGAAATTTACTACAGATGTGGGAATCGAACCCGTATCTAGGATTGCTAGGCGTGCACGCTAACCTCTATGCTATCGAGGAGAATGTAATAATATAGTTAAATAAAACATGTATAATAAACCAGAATAAAGGACGGCAAACAAATTTGTCCACATAAAATTTTTATCTTTCATACAATTTATTGTTAGTTAAATTGTTTATTTCAAAAAAAATTTTTTATCGTCTCAGTTATTTCATGTGATTTTGTGAATGTGCCTTTAAATTTATATAGATTTAATATAAATGGTGTAAAAACATGTACAACAAATGATCCCCTCGTTTTTTTTTAAAATAAAATCATAAATAGAACATTGCTTTTATCACACCATTACAAAACCATAGGCATTATAAGCATTCATTAATAATGTATGCGATAGGCAGTATTAAATCCACGTATTTCGAGTAGCTTAGGTAGTAATAATTAATTATGTGATGGAAAATTGATTAATGTCTCACATCTCATACGAATTAGTATTCTACTACTAAATAAGCAGGAAAAGTATTATGATAAAATAAATTATATAAATAAAATAAATAAACTAAAACAAGTATCCTAATTTAAATGCAGAGATAAATATTAATTTATTTAAAAGATTACAAAAGCTCACGAGTGTTTATTGAAATTTAATATTTTTGTGTAAATTAACTATGTGTCGAAGTGAAAAAATATGAAAAGTGTTTGCTTTCTAATATCGATTGTGAAATGAAAAAATGACGTATCCCACACAGACCAAATTTTACAGGAATGACAAGAACGCCAAAGTCAAAATACGAAATGGAAACAACCTTGAAGTGCACGAAGACTATAACTGGTGTTTTATTTACCTGATAATCTGATAATCTGATAATATTAAGTTTTTGAAAAAAATCGATAAAATTGATTTTGTAGAAGTCCTTTTTCCTGGTCGCATATTTCAAAGAACCTCCTTTTCGAAATTTAAAAGCTAAACTTTCATACTAATTCAGTATTTGCAACATACACACATTGCATAGAGTGTGTATTAAGTTGTATACATAGTTATTATTGATTATTGAAAAAAGCTTTATTGAAAGAACTGAGGGTTACGTCCTTTTTATTTTGTACAGTCAACGTGTAATTTTACAAAATATTAAAAATATGATAATACGTATCGGCAGTTGTATTATTATATATAAAAAAATTAGATTTATGTTTTTATAAAAAATAAGTTGTCATAAATACGTAATAGTGGTTCATTGCTTAATATTTAATAGTATACTATAGATCATTTCGTCCTCTTATCTGTGTTCTGCAAAGTTGTGTCCGGCTGACATAGACAATGTGATAATGTATAGATAACTTTTCTGTGTATCCCTTGTTACATGACAGAGAGAAAGTTGTTATTTGAATTATTCGGTGTTCATGTCTTATAAACTGTCCCACAAACTTATGGGATCACTAGAGGAACAAGAGAGCTTTTCTAAAAGTGACTTTGAGCAAATTAATCATTTTGACAGTTTGGAAACCAGCTGCTCTTCTAGTAAGTTTAGTAATTTTATAATTTTATAAAATTACATAAACTAACGAAGCATTACACTTCAAATGTTTGAGGATAAATATTTTTTATTATCAGAAATAAATATCTTTACAAATGTGTGATTTGAACGACAAAAATAGAGTTCGAGCACATAACTGCTGAATAATTCATGTCTTAAGTATCGATTAGTCAAAGGACGAAGAAGTGTTTATATTCTGATCCACACCAAAAGTCTGAAATCACGTGTAGCTTCATATGTTACAAGATAAAGGCTAGTGAAAATGGTAATTTCCGTTGTCATTATTCTCGGCAATAGTTAATTCAAAAACACCACCAACAGGATATGTTTTGACACATAAAATAAAATTACAGTCCACAAAATATCAAATAATTATTTTTGCTCAATAGTTTCAGCACATTCTCGATTTTCAAGACTATAAACATTAGTAAAGTGGTGTTCAACTTTTTTTAATACTTCTTCGACGAAAGCCACTGGTTCAATTTCTAAGCTCGTAGACTCAAGTTTTTCTTGTATAACTAAAATTGTGGTATTTTTAATTTGATTATTAAAATATCGAAAAACAAAGTTTTTTTAATAGTTGTATGTAGAGGTATATGTTAAGTTCTCTAATCTCTAGCATCTTAAATGGAAAGCATCGCTGATACGTATTATTCGCAAAATTTATTACGTTTTAGTTATTGAGAGAAATTAAGGTTGTTTGATGGTAGTTCAGTGTATCTCTCAAACACCACGGTATATAACACTATAATTCAATAAATACTGTAGCTTGTTTTTTTCGCGCATTGTCTAATCAACTTTAACGAAAATTCTGCTCTGCGCTAATCACAAAATATCTTGTAAACATTTTAATAAAAAACAATTTGTTACACCACGTATTTGGCCGCTAATATATGATCATAGTTTTATGAACTTGGGTAATGGTTTTTTTAATACCATGTTCGCTACGAAAATGGAGCATATGTATCTACACAGTTGGAAGATATTCACTCCGAATGTGCAATATATGGTTCTCAGCAATGTGAAAACGTGTTTCAAGAGATTATTTCCACGAAAATCATTTGTTAGACAATTGTCCAACTCAATGGACACCCAGATCTGCATTTTTAAAATTTTAATAAACTTTAACAGATGTAATAAAACTGCACGCTAATGTCTACGCTATCAGGTAGTCTTAATTAAAGGTAGTTTTTTTCATCTTCTGAATGATTTGTGACGTGTGGTTTACGAGTGTGTTTATGTGTCATGAAATATATGCTCCTAAAGTTGATACGGTGAAAAAAGCAGTCAGTGCAATATTATCAAGGTATCTCCGGTGTCACATAAGGTATACGAATTGCTTAAATTTTGCAAGTTTCCATCTTTATATAATAATACGATGCAAAGTTGGCAATATTTCCGCATACGCTTTACGGCGAGGGGATGGCAGAGGGTGAGGACTTCCCAGAGCTTTTATGACCGCCAAACTCCTTTATTTACTACCTTGTAGACGCGAGTAACTGCCCAAGTTATATTTTATTTACAACGCAGCGTGAAAGTCGACTCTGCGCGCCAATTATACAAAGTGATCGGAAGCAGGAAAAGCTTACACAAGACGAGCTTTTGGCGGGACAAAGTGGAAGGACCTTTTAGGTAATCAGTACTGCGTAAATTTTTCATTAATGCATCAGTTTTTACGATGACTCATAATTTTTTGAGTTACAACAGTTTTGAGTTATTATTGAGTGTCTATAATAAAGCTAAGGTAGACTATGTATTTGGCGACGTATTTTTATCAAATTAAGCGTGATCTAATCGATAGATTTGTGCGTTCCTGATAAAAAGCAACATTAGAAATCGAGAATATCAGCTGTTTTTTTGTTCGAGTGCAAATATAGTCTGCCAGTAGTCTTGCCATTCCAAAGAGCAATTTAACGAGATTGCCCAGGTGATAAACATCTTTCACTTGTCTGATAGTAAGTTTAGATGAATGCTCTTTTTTACATTTCTAGAACAAAATCTGCCTAAATTTTTTGGTAGGCACTCTCTTCATATACTTTTACGATATTTACTTCCTTATATATATATATATATATTTTCTTTTTAAATATATTTAAACTTTTTGTTATTATTATATATCGTGTTATGAATGTATTACACAAATAATTTATAATATTTCCAACATGAAAAAATATAAACTCTAGTATGTACAATAGGTATATAATATCGATGTATAATTTTGATGTTTGAGTCTCTCTGTTAAACACATTTTACGACAATTTCTTAAAGACTAATGTATTTATTATGCCTTAAGAAATTTTCATTAAATGTATTTAACAGTGAGACTCAAACTTTAAAACACGATTATCTCAAAACTCACTTTTTAACTTTAACGTCTTTTGCCAGTAATACGACGGTATATTAGTATAGTTGTATGGGTAGTACTCTTTTAGTATGCATGCATATAAAGGACATTTTTTCGACTCGTCTAGTGAAAAGTAAAATGCAACGCCAAAGTTTTTTGCCAAAGCTGCAATTTTTTGGCCAAAAATAAAACCGTTATAATGCCTCAACCTCCGTAATTGTCGAGCGAGGCACCGCGCAACCTTTTTCTATGCAGAAAGATAAAAAAAAATATCTGAAAAGACGAAGTTTTACCAACATTGAGTAGATAAAAACAAAAATGCTGAAAACTATACCGAAAAAAATACGTTCCAAATGCTCCAAAGAAAAAGCCCTAGTGTATAAGTATATTATATCTGATAGATACTTTGAAGGAGACAAAATTGATATTGATGAACATATAGATTTTTTGAGATATATAGAAATTGTGTTGTTGTTTTTTTTATCAAACATCGTATATTTTTATATGTTCTTAACATAGTTGGTGATAAGTTTTGTGGTCTATGGTAATTCGTGATTTTATGTTAGCATCTAAATACTTTTATTTACAAAATTATGATAATGGCTCGCTTTAAAGGCGACTAAGCGCTTGGTGGTCACCGTTTGGACACTTAATTGCGGGATTAGTTTTTACGATGCATTAAAAGTTAGGATATTTCCCTGTGCGACTTGATAATATTATATCGAATTAAATACAGCAATTTCTCATCCGAAGAGTGTTATAAATAGAAAATCCGAAATATATAAGCGATATAAAATCCGTTTTTTAAGTTACACTTTTCGGTCTTTGTAATTTGGCCACGGTGTCTGCATTATTTTATTTATTTTCGACTATTTCTGAGTAATCATTTAATTTAATAATAACAAAATAATAAAAAGCATTAAAATATAAGTATTATGCTACCCAAAATATAAATTAATGAACAATTTAACCATTAAGCAAACACTGAGCCAAATGATAATCGTGTCACTAATAATTATAATGTTTTTTAGTGTATAGTGTTTAAATACATATCGTCTAGTTATACGACAAATTAGCGAGTGCATGAGAAACTTCTATGAATTCGAATCCTACGCTTGAAAGATTAAAAATGTATAATAATGCAGGACTAGATATCCATGTGATGAATAATTTCCTGCCAATTTCCTTGAAAATATCTGCGAAGTAATTCTTTACAATATCGGAATCCAAATACTCGGATTGTATTTTAAGAGCAATAATTTTTAGTATGTAAAGATCTATATAATTTTCTGTTAGAGCAAACGCAGTATAAAAAAATCAAGTAAATCGCTATTGTAAAAAGAGAAAAATAGTAAAATTCATTTGTTTGTATGATGAGAGTGTATTTAAAAAAATAATCGCACTACTATTTATTTTTACTGACTGCTTAAATTTTGTTTTAACCTGTAATTTATTCCTCAAGATGGTGTGATCTATAAGAAAGAATATTCTTGAACAGGGCCGTGCTATAATACAGAGAGACGGGCGCAACGGGCGGCGCCGTAAGGGGGCGGCATAAGCAGCGAAATCAGAATAAAAAATTCAATAAATCAAATAAAACTTAGAAATCATTGATTTGCCATTCTAGATTACACATTCCTAATAAGAAATTTATGAAATTAAATTTGAAAGGTTGTAGGGAAAACAGTAGGAGATTGTTGTAGTTGATAGTTTTTTTTTCATTCTATTTCTTTTAACTTCCGCACACTTCAGTGCGTGTCAACGGTCTTGGGTAATTTATATTTACTTCCGGAATATTCCTGTCAAAAACGTTCACTTCTCGATATTAGAGCCCAGGAATTCGTCTGATTAAAACCAGTTGTAAGAACGTGGCAGGAAGATGATGGGCACATTATATAGCCTTGAACAGGACCGTACCGTGCTATGGCACTGAGAGGCGGCACCGTAAGAGGGTGGCATAAAACTAATAAAACTTAGAAATCATTGATTTGTCGCTCTAGACTACACATCCCTAATTAAAGAATTATCTAAAGTTAAATTAGATTATTGTAGATGATAGTTGAAATCATTATTTTAAAACAGTTTATATTTTAAAAATAAAAATAGCATTCCTACATTTAGTAAAGTTTTTTTAAAACCACAATCAAATGTTATTTTAATGTTTAAATATTTAAAGAAGGGCGGCATTTTGAAGACTTAAATCATACCGAAAAAATCTGGTCCTGGGCTTGAATACGACTGAGTTATAAAATGGTTTTACACGAAGGAGTTATGAATGATCATTTTTTAAATGTAATCTATTGAATAAAATACTACATTAAAAACTGTATTATTATTTGTTTTACGCTGTTAATACGTGGTTATGTAATGTATTAACATATAAAGATATCTTATTATTATAACATTTACTTTACGGAGCATAGTCGTATTCGTATCAACACGAACATCACGAATTTATTCAAAGGAGCTTATAATAACGTTACGATGAATCTACCATACGAATTCAATTAATCAATGTGTAAGGTACAGCAGTCATGCGGATGTTGAAACAATACAGTAGGCTCATCCGTCTACCGGAGTAGTGACGTGGCATCCTTCGGGACGATGACGCCGCGAGCGCCGAAGTTTAAATCGACGCCGACATCTCTACAGCCTTAACTTGCTGCGCTGTCTTTACGTAGAATAATAATGTACGTGGAACATCTGTCCAATATGATATTGTGTAATTTTACGAGTATATTCGGGTAAGCCGTTATTGATAGATTTTTTATCTTGGCTTTGAACAAAAATACATTGTAAACAATGGAATTATATGTATACTGTTACAAAATTCTGAAAAAAAAGTTGTTGAATAATTTTATTATGGTGGAAATACCTTAAGATGATAACGTTTAATGTGAAAAATCGGTTGATATGAAATAATACTAGGATCCCGACAAAATCCACGTAATTTCATATATATTTGTTTTGTTAACATGAAAAGAAAACTCACATAACATGAAAGGATTTTGTTCCTCCAACGAACACAATGTATTGGCAGCCGAGTCATCACTCAGGTGTTTTAAATCTTTTATTTAATAGACCTGCAATTTATTTGAATACGAAACAAAAATCCGAATAAAAGTTTTTGGATTCGAACGAAAAAAATTTACATTTTTATTTACAAACCTGAAATAGCCCATGAAGATAACCAAATTGACACCAGACCATTGAACTTCTCAGTTATTAACCGGTCGCAGTAATTTTGCCTCCAACGTCTGTCAGCTTGGTCTTATAGAATCTCCTACTTGCTTATGTAGTGAAACGCAAGATACCAATCACACCCTAATGGAGTGTATTCATATTTTAGTTGAAAGGAAAGAGCTTTTCAAGTCAGTTCGACCATTTTTCGAACCGGTCAGCGATTACGACTTGGTTTCTACGAAAGATAATTATATTTACGGCGGATAAGAAGTTCTCTTCTGAACAATGCTTAATATTAACGAAGCATAATTATTATAGTTTTAAAAGCAATCACGTATAGTCTAGTGGGCGCCAATCAAGTTCTTGAGAAGTTGTTTGTCGAACACTTCTGGCACCTTGAAGAGTACCTAACGTTCGTTATGCTAAGGTATACGTCCAGATAACGGGTGTGGAGACATGACGGGTGGTGGAGAGGAAAGTAAGTATGTATCTAATTAATTTAGTTGAAATAATGTTTAAGTTTAGTTTTCCCAATATGCCCGATTTGAGAGTAGAGCATATGCATATATAAAACATAAAAAGTATAAAACTACAGTTCAACCATTGTAAATTATTGAAGAATCTGGCTTTGTATGTAAATTATTGACGAGACAGAGTATTGTTAAAAAAACATTAACATTTCAAAACTATGAAATGAAACAATTATTCTAATGACTTTATTAAGTTTGTCGCGCCATTGTTGGCACTAAACTAGCAGACACATCAAAGCTTTTGTATAAGCTAACTAACCAAATTAGTGAGCTTTATAATACTTAAATATTCATATAATGTCGGACAATTACTGGGATAGTCTGCATATGTTGTGGATGCCTGTTAAGAGCTTTTGCCCTGAGTGCCCCTTTCGGACCGATGGGAATCCGGTTTTATAGAAAGCGAGCATTATCCGTAAGTAATATCCGGTGAAATTACGGTATGATAACATTATCTGAAAGAAAAGAAAAATTAAAACTTCTCACTTTTTTGCAACTAGAAATAATGTGTCAAAAAAAGAGTACTTCAATTTGTTTATTTATTTTATTTCAATTTTTTAAATCATTCTGAAAATATCCGCTACGAAAGTAGATTATATGGATTTCGAATATATGTCTTGGCATATTAGTATTCACGAAAATTGGCTGTTAGATTTTTTTTCAACCCAGTGGAAATCCAGTCACGACTTTTCATATTTAAAAAAAAATCCAGCAAATGTAGGAATCGAACCTGAATTCCCTGACGCAAGATATGCACGTTAATATCTACGCTATCAGGAAGGATGAGAAAATTACAAATTAAAAACACCCATAGTTAACATCCTTCTTTGAATCCCTTTTTTAAACGAGGTCATACTTTTTTAAACAGAATCATATATATATTTTTAAGCCATGTTTGCTCCCGACGTGGAGCATATGGATATATAAACTGTGAAGATAACCACTCCGAAAGTAAAGTATATGCATCTCCGCAATGCGAAGACGTGTAGACAGATTATTTTTCACGAGAATTGTTTGTCAGACAATTGCTCAACTCAATGAGTATCCAGTCCTGCATTTTGGGATTTGGAAAAATCTGACAGATGTGGGAATTAAGCCCCTATTCCCAGAATTGCTAGGCACACACGTTAACCTCTACAATACCGAAGAGAGAAGGATACAAATCAAATTTTGAAAATAAATAGAAGTAAAAATAAAGTACAATATATTTAAATGGTGATATAGATTATATTACAGTAATTTATAATAAAACACATTCATCTAAGCTCATGTTAACGCAGGCGAAAGATTTCGATATCCGAGGCAATTTCTCTAACAATACAAGTGGCTTTTGTGTTGCCATCACTATTGGCAAATTAGTTCTGATCTCTTGAATAAAAAATAATTGATGTTTTCGATTTCTTTTATAGTTATTGAGAACACACATACCAATATTATCCAGCATGACAACATTCGCATTTACGCCACATCTTTCCATATAAATTCATAGCTACCAAAAAATTAAATAGCCAATGAAAGTAATTATATGTTAATAAGAACTTTATAATATATCATATTAAAATAACACAGCTTAAGAAAAAAAATATTGTAGGTTGGAACTATATCTGAGAAATGATTTTAAAATTATTATAACACAACTATACAATCAAGATTTAGAACAATGAAACCATGAATATTTAGGAAATAAAAATAGCTTGCTTTATTCGGTAAATTTACTGGGAGATTTTTTTACCATCCGAAAAATCTATAGCATTACAGTTAAGAATATAGAACTTTCAAAAGAACATAAAAGAACAAAGAAACAGAGCAAGAAGGATTTGAATTTAAAAGTATGAAAATAATTTGCAAGTCGTTTCAAATACTACCTGGGGATATTAAATAAACATTAATACACTTTTTTATTTAAGTATCAAGTACAAGATTTGAAAGCGCACTGAATAATTTATAGAATGTCTGTAATTCAAATTAAAACTTTTAGATGTGAATTATTTATTGTCCCATTAATAAATAACAATTGTTATAAAACCTTACTGAAGTTTTTGCGCTTCATTGGAAAATATTAAATTGAATTGCTACGGACGGGGACACAGGCTAATAATTTAATTTTTGGATTGTGTATTTAAATTGATGATAAAATCCTAATGCTTAAGTTAAATCTGTGGAACTTAAAAAAGGGCCTTAAAAATACAAACGACGTCATATTTGTGCATCGTATTTCTTTGCTAGACTCGGAATATTAAAGAATTCTGATACTCTGGCTAATATCAGTGCGTACGTCTCTGATAACTTCCTAAAAATCAAAGAACATCAGCTGTTTTTTTTTATTCCAAAGCGAAAACCTAACCTGCCAGTAGTCATGTTAATACAAAAAGCAATAAATATGTTAAACGAAACTGCTTTGGTTATTAAATTTATATCTTCTACCCGAATAAAAGTAAGTTAAATGTATGCTATTGTATACATTTTAAAATAGGATCTGCCTAATTTTCTCGGCACGCTTTTCTCTTTTTTCTAAAATTCTCTCACACTTGCTGTTATTTTCATAAAATTGATTTTGGCTTCTATGCCCTATTTTTTTGAAGATGTTTTTAAATATTTAAACTTATTTTTTACTATTTATTATATTTACATCATGTTGTGAAAGCTTTAAATCAATAATTTTTAATGGTCTCCATATAAAAAATAAAAATAAAATTAAAAAAACGACAGTGCCATCGGTGTATTATACATTATCATTATATTGAGTGTTATTTGACAAAAATAAAATAAATATAATGTTCCTTACTAAGTCAAAGGTGATCAAGAATTTTATTAGAAATTCATGCTTGTTAACAAGTTATTATTTCAGTCTGTCATGACTTATAATAATGCGTATAAAACACATTGTAAGAAACTTAACTACCCAAGTTAAAATTATTGTATAATTTTTGATATAAATTCAAACAATGGATACGCGCTTGACCACTCCGGGGGTGCATATGATTTAAATTAACGAAACATATACAAATCATGTTTTGTTATTTTTTTCACATATATTATGAAACAATTACACATTATTTGGTATATTAGTATTGAAATATTACCCCGATAATAAACAAACGTCAGAAAAAACAATTTAAAACTATTTAAAAACGAATTCAATATGAAAATTTAAAATTTAAAATGAGATTTATATTAGTCATCGCTTATTCTCGAGACTCAAACCAAACATCACGATGCTACATTATCTGTATAAATGTGCCCTTTTGTACACTTCATTGTATACTTTTTCACGCGTGATTTTATGTATTTTTATACCCTACTCAGATGAAAGCATTTTCCCTGGGGCTTTTCTTTGACACAACAAAACTGCACTTTGATGGTAACACTTCTTGATAATATTATAATATGGATCAATGTTTCTTTCTTACATTGAAAGCTATACGAAATTCGTATCCGTCATATCTCTTAAGGATCACTTAATAATATGGATTGAAATCTTTGCCTCTTCAAAAGACGGCAAAGGTTCAATATTCTGATAAAAGCTACCCATATCTTGACGTAAATGTATTCGACATAATACATATTGTCAACAAACATAATCTAAACTTTGTGACACATTTTAGAAATCAACTTTCAAATTCAATTGATTTATATTTGGTTAATATATTCTTTTATGTTTCGTTATACAGGTCGAATATCGCTACAAAGAAATTCGTGGGGCCACTGCTTTTATTTCGTAATACTGAATATAGGAAAAATATTATAACATTATTGTATGAACGTCTGTTGCGGACTAAAACAAATACGGTATACTGGAAATTACTTTATTTCGTTATTCGTTATAAAGAGTTTTGTTTGTATATAGTGTCTTAAAATGGTGGCAATTTTTAAATGACACATTATTATTAAGGGATATTTTTATAAAATATTTTATTGCTAAATTATTGTTAATATGTTGTATTTAAAAATAATAAATGAAAGGTATGAATTTAAAATGAGGGAAAGCTTATTTAACAATGAAAATCACGGTTTCGTGTTAATTATTTGCATAAAAAATTTGTAATTGATTAATAATGAGTTTAATACATAATATAAAAGTTCGATGGGTTGAAAGTTTGTCTGATAACCAATCTTTGATTTAATGTATATGAGACGTGTTTCATAATATTTAGAGCATTCATTGTTAAGTCGCCCGTGAAGATAAACGCGTTAGTTTATGAACCAGGATATTTTTAATGGTTTTCGTTTTTGTTGATCAGTATTTAAAATACCCATATTTTTACCAATATCATAATGATACAATTATCATTTTGAGGAAGAACCAATATATAACTGCATCAGAAATCTAGTTGGTAAAAACGAGCGTTAAGAAAATGCTCGAAATTGGAAAATCCAGTTCGTCAATAAATGTTCGATGAACTCTCTAATAAACTTTCATTTTACCATGATGTCTTCAGTTTATTGTCCAACTAACATAAGAAAAGAAGAACAAATAGCTCATACTAGGAACATATTTTTTTATTTGTTTGGTAGCCTTAATAATAAAGGACTAATAAATACTATTATTTGTCGCCTTAGTAAATCAGTACATGGTAAGTAAGCAAGCCAATGGTGTTTGAAGAAGTTGGTTGCTGTACGTGTGAACAGAGTGAGACAACTTTCTAAAAATGTAAATTCGTCATTTCTAATTTAATTCGGTTCATTTATTTGTAAATTTAAAATTCATATTACAGAATTGGTATATAATTAATCTGCAAAATTAATTTTAATTAGTGAAAAAGCTCATTTTTGTAAGTTTTTGGAAGTTTATTCAAAGCGGCTGTTTTCAATCATAAGTTTAAATTATTCAAATTGAAATTGAAAAGTTCTGTAATGCTTTACAAAGTCTTCAACGATTTTCCTACTTAATTACATATTTAATAAAACATTTAGAGAGAAGACGTCTTGTGAGTCGTCTGCGATATTAATGTTTGAAAAATGGCATTTGCTTTGAGGAAGGCGGGCTGATTTTACGACAATTTATCGGTGTTTCCTACTTCTTACCGAAAATAAATATCAAGAAAAATGGAAGTAAAAACTTCGCGTTTTAATCTATCGCGATTCATAATAACTTCAATATTGAAAGAATTCAGGTAATATATAATATGAAAGTTATTTGAAGAATAATTTGTTATTTATACTACATAACCATAGAGTAAATGAGCTCACCATTCGAATAAGGATTGATGGAGCAACTTTTAAATGTATGCGAAATGCCCAGGACTCCAAGCTGTACAAGGTAAAAACCAAATGTCACCTGTTCAATGCATGCATTCTATCAGTGCTGCTCTACGGTTGTGAAACATGGCACCCAACAAAGGTCCAAAACAACCGTATTCTGAGATTTGAGAACAGATGCCTGCGGTGAATTTTGGGCTGGTATGATTTTTTTTGAAATGAGAAGGTAAGAAAACGGACTATGCAGCCACTTATCATTGACAAAGTGAAGCTGCGACGTTGAACCATATTGCGGATGCCACAAGAAAATCTGAACCAGACATACTTACTTTTTAACCCAACTGGTTGTTGGCGTCCCGGACGGCCGCTAAATACTACAAGAATACTGGCGGGCGACACGAATTATTGGAGGCGGCACGTGGTGTCCATATGCTACACTTAGAGAGCGAAATGGAAGAAGAAAAATAAAGTAAAATCTCGATATAGCGTACAGACATTCCGTCAAAATGTTAATTTTTTTAAAAACATCATGTTAATATTACAAATATTTGCATGTGCACCTATATCAAAAAATAATTAGCACATCTAGCAAATATGAACTGAGTAACTTTTGTTTGTGTTCATGTATTATAAAATATATTATACACTGTAAATAATAAAAAAAAACGATCGAGAACTATTGGTTATTTGAAAATTGTTAAAGAAAATAAATAGGAAGGCACAAGTTCTCGTTTTTCTACATATTTAAAAAAATTCTGGTTCGTAAACTATTTATACAATAATAAAGTTACGTTTATTGCAGCTTAGTTAATAAAAAAAGCATAAAGAACATTCCTGTAAAAACTCTTCTGAAGGTTTAATAGTATTTTTTCATGTGCTACCTTAAACCATAATCATGAAGAGATGTCAATACGAAAAACCATACTAGTAAATTAAGCCCTTATTAGTAGAAAAACTAAGAAATAAATGCCCAAGTGTTAGATTCTGGGTGTAAATAAAAAAACGCCTTCAGAAGATCATAATCATATTTAACGGACTATCTGCTTTAACAAACATCCCTTCACCCGCATCAGTCTGTTATATCAGGTTTTACTGTACCTTGACAAACAATGTTTCATGTTAAAGTAATGTATAATAAATAATACATGGATGTACTTTAAAACAAAATCATGGAAATAGTTTGTTAGTTTATAACATAATTATATATAAACAAATACCTTTCCATGAGAGTTTGTTGACAAACTATTTGATAAATAGTATGCTGGGTGTTTAGCGAATATTTCTGAAAAACGTAAAGCACGCTTGGTTTTTCTTCTGATTAGGAGAATCCCGCCGTCTGAGGAAACTTATGGTGACTGACTCGAATATATTCATGCTATTTAGTAGTTTCGGTATACTCCTGAGAGAATTCATAGTATTTGGGAGAAGATGTAGAATCTAAAATAAAATGTATAACAGTTACACTCTCCATTTGCAGGAAAGATATGGTCAAAGAAAAATCTAATTTAAAATTTCTCAGTTTTTAAAATCATACTCGATATAAAAATTTTCTCTCCGGTACCCTAGTGGTTAGCATTTTTGACTTAGAGCCAGAAATTGTGGGTTTTAATTTTATATCTGTTGAGTTTTAAAAAATATAAAATGCAGGACTGGATGCCCATTGGGTTGAGAAATTGTGTGATGACCAATTCTCGTGAAAAATAATCTGGTAATATATTAGATACATTTCAGAGACCTATTTATTCTTATTTCAGAGCAAAAGTCTTTACACTGTGAAGATTTATTTGCTCTACTTTTGTAGTGGATAATGGTGGAAAAAAGGTTCTTACAACTAATTCGGCTTAAAAAGCATTTTTCTTTTATTAAAAATATTTAAAGATTAAGTAATGTTCTTTTATTCAAAGTATATTATCGTTATTATGAAGCTGTCAATATGCTTTTATGAATTATTGGAGAAATAGATGGCTGTCAATCAAGTTTTGCATGTGGTAATATGAAGAGCCTGAAAGGTTGATTAATATACGAATATGTCCTTACAAAATAAATACTCTATGAAGAAAGACGTCAAATAAAGCTGCCATGGTGTCAACCAGCATTCAAAGTTTATTTAAACCGTTATATAATAAATTTATGACAGGTCTCAAGTCGATTTAAGCTCTCGCGACGCGTGTTTCCGCGCGCCGTCGAATTTCCCGACGCCTGACGTCACTAGGCGACGCCAAACACTTACGAATTGTCCGCTTGGCAAAAATTCTAGTGCGGAAGATTTCTTTTTGGTAAAATTTTAGCACAAAATCTTGAATATGAATAAGTAATAAGGGAGATAATGTTGTAATAAAAAATTCTGCCTTTTATAAGAAAAAATAGTTATTTATAAGGCGGTTTACTGTATATACGTGATTCACATATATTTTTTTCTTAATACGTAGTCACGGATTTAATATTCGAATAATTTTGATTAATTGACGTGGGTAGTTTGTAGCTAAATTTTCAGATAGCACAGTTATATCACAATTTGGATATCAACACGTAAAGATTTGTTTTCATATGATATATTACTTTTTATAAAAACTACTGGCTAGTCATTTTTTTACCATGTTTGCTCCATGAAAGAGAGAACATAAATCTCCACAATTATCAAACCGGCTTATTTGAATTTTTTTTTAGATAATTGCTCAATTCGATGCAATCTTGCACTTTCGATTATTTAAAAGTCCAACAGATGTTGGAATTAAGCCCGTATTATCCGAATGCGAGGTGCGCACACTAGTCCCTAAGTTAATTATCCATCAATTCACAACGCCCAAAGAGTAGATTATTAAAAATATCAATAAATTAAATATGATTACAAATATAAAAATTCCATAACAAATTTTTACACTATTTTCACAAAACCGCCATTTTATCGTATACTAATATATATTTTATCGGAAACTATGTCTCCCCGGTTAGTGTAGTTGGTAGCGTGCGCGCCTAGTAATCCGGGGAATGCGGGTTCAGTTCCCCATCTGTAGGATTTTTGAAAATACACGACTGGATGCCTATTTATTGAGTAATTGTCTGACAGACTATTCTCGTGAAAAATAATCTGTTAAGCCGTCTTCGCATTGCGGGGATCAATATACTCCACTATCAGAGTGGATATTCTCACACCGTATGGATCCATACGCTCCACAGGTAACATGGTATATATATATAATAATTATGTTAATATTCGCATTTTTGATAATGATAATTTTTGCATCATAATTCATACATAAATAAATCAACTCTGAAAAAAAGGACGTAACCCGAATATAATAAATTATACAGGAGACAAAAAAACGTCTGTTTTTTTCTGCATCTATAATGAATACAACATTGAAATTAAATCCAGTGTTTTATTTACTTAGCTTAATAATAATTTTTTAAATTGTTAAAAAAAAAAACCAATAAAATTGAGGTGGTGGAAGTTTTTTTTTGGTCGCAAATTTGGCAAGCTTTTCCCTTATCAAACATAAAAGCTAATTATGGATTTTAATTTGGCATTATCTGCAGATTACAATATTTTGTTACAACATTAAAGTTGTATACATTTTGATTATCGAAAAAAGCTATTTTGAAAAAACTTAGGATTACGTCCTGTTTCCATTCCATAGTCGATTTAATATAACATATACCACGAATATTCTCAGTGAAATCAAAATTTCACAAGCTAATGTACTAGATTTAACGTGGTAGAATACAAAGTGTAACTATAACAATTGCGGTTGAACATTAAGACGCTTACAATGTGATAGTTTCCGACAATTATTATATGTGAAATTGTCACAGAGCTTAAGATAGATAATTCGGCTCCATAGTGAACATGATACTATAAGAAACTAGCAACACTGAATGTCTGTACAATGAAGGTATGTATATTCATTTATTTTATCCGCTGAAAAAATACAAATTGTAAGTTAAAGAAATTAAAAACGTGGTATTGAAATGAGTTTTTGTATGATGAGGTATTTTTTGCATAAGAACCGTATATTATGGATACCAGTAGAAAAACTCATTTTCAAAAGTATTGTAAACAACAATAAACATTGAAAATCATGTAGCATGATCATTTATATACAAAAATACTTAATATTTTCGACTGATGGTGCTTGATGAAAATTGATTTTAAATTCTAA
>JAGVSQ010005069.1:0-18280 GCA_022683975.1 Rhyacophila evoluta | reverse complement strand
CCGCATTCCCCGGATTACTAGGCGCGCACGCTACCAACTACGCTACCGTGGAGACCAAATTTTGTCATAATATAAATATAATATAATATGTTAATCTTCCGTTATGTTTATTCACTTGTTCTTTTTTGACATTTTTTAAATTTGAGCTGGAGAGTTAAGAGGCTCCATTCTTAAAGTAGGAAAATCGAACAATACGTTATATCATCACATTTAAGATTTAACTTTTAATTTTTACTTCAAAAAAATATATAAATATTTTAAAAAAAGGATCGCGGATAAAAAAACTAGTGAAAGCGTGTGCACTTTAGTTTTCCAACGGGCGTACACGGGACACCTTTTTGTCTTCCTGCCCGCCTGGTATAATACTAAGCAAGACATATTCATGTGAAAGAGTCCGAGAAATGACACGTGCAAAATGTCTCTTTGATCTTCAAGTCGCGTGACATTCGGCTAACAGCCGAGACGGCCAATATTAATTGCCTACCTTGCAGAAAATATAACATCACTCCAGAATTAATAAATTTAACATGTACAATAAGCAGCTCGTTCATGTATACTGCAGAGTACCTGGTCCATCTTGAATAAGCCAATTATATTTAATAATAACTTAAAGGATTAATCAAAGTGGAGCTTAATTTATATAAATACTTAGATCACCTTTACTCAACATATATTACACGTGTTTAATAATCGCCTTGAGAATTGTATTTAAATCCTGTAGTTTTTAATTGAACGCAGAGCAAGAGCTTAATGGTTTGAAAGAATGACTAACCATCATTCGTAAATATAATCTGTTCTTATACATTTCCACACTGTAGGATAGAACATAATCAAAGTTTGAAAAGGTGAATCTGAAATATTTTTCAGCAAAACCATTATGAGTTATCTTTATAGTACCATGGAGAACCAAACTGACCCTTGACCATTCAACTTGTAATACTCATCAACAAATAATAATCAAGAATCCAATACTTGTTATTAATTTTTTAAAAAATGCACTGCACAAACAATAAACTATATTGCTTTTAAATGATATTTATGTATGAAACTATTATAGAAGATTGTTAAATAACGATACGTACGATGTAAATACACCATCAATGTGCGCAGAAAGCCCACGTCTATCAGAAACAGTTATAATAATTGCATTAAATGGTTTAAGTGTCTACCGTTGGATGCAATCTTGGCGACTTTACAGAGATAATTACAGGTCCACACAGAGGCGAGACGATAAATTCATTTCATACGAAGGTGTGAATCGTGTTTATATTTCAATGCAGATGAGATCTGAATCATTCAAATAAAGCGTAATTTATTACACAGAGGAACGACTGCTTTTGCTATCAAGCGAATATTATTACTTTGTATGTTAAAACGCTCCGACAAATTAATCTATTATCTATTTTTGACTTATATTGATAATTATCGAGATGATTTATTAGTAGATCTTTTTAATTTATAAATTTCCATTCCACTGCAACCGATACTCCGCTGATCAACATTTTAACACTGTATCATTATAAACGTTCACATATATACTATAAAATATAAAATATATATGTATATGTGTGCTTGTCTCTCTGTCACGAGAACTACTCCTAAACGGTACACTGTAGAAATATGAAATTTCGTTGTTATTTAGATTTTTATTTTCAAATAAACTTTATTGTTTCAGGTTTCAAAATTATCACCAGCGGTTAACAAGAAACTAAAAGTATTGTATATTATATCCAAGTATTGAAACATTGTTTTTATAACGGGATGAATAAAGGATGAGATTGAATCTATTACAAGCAAAGCCGGGAAATAAAGCTAATACATATGTACAATCACAAATGCGTTAATATTTTATATAAAGGAATTCACAAAACATATTAAATTTAATTTATTAATTCAATTAATAGTGCTTCTTGATCCTGAACTCGAAATAAAGAAAACATATTTTGTATTTACTGCATTGTTAGAATGATATATTTGCCAATGTATACATTATTCTTCACATATCCTTTTTTAGTATATCCGGTCAGATTTTTGGCTAATCAATGACTCAAATTATTACCCATTTATTCTTAAATTTTAAAATATTATGTTATCAAGCCAGTGGTGTATTTTTGTACGTACAAAACCATACATTTATTTTGTATACTTATACGAAATGTTTCCTTAAAAATATAACCATTTCTACATACATTCAATATAGAGCTTATATATTATTTTATTGATATTGGTGTTTGTCCAATAAACATAAAAAATAATGAGGAATCTAAAGGTGTTTTCATTTCCGGCTAGAGACGCTAGAAGTTCCGCCAATAGAAGAGGAACGAAATGAATCCCTTTGTTTATTCAACAAAGAAATACTCACGTAGAGTCGTTATTATTATTGTTGGCATTATTATTATTTCTAGGTGCTCTACGATAGACGCCACGGTCTACGGCGTAGCTGACCGACGAAAGGCGCCGTTAATAGAAAGATCCCCTAGCGTTACGACGGCATTTATTTTACCCTTTGCCTGAGGCGATTTGCCATAAAGGTAAGTGATATTTTATTGAATCTATAGAAATCGCTTTCATCTTTATCCCATTCTGTTTCCAAATTAAAACACCCAAAAGACGTTTTTAATTTAACAATTCACTAGGATTATCACATTTATAAATTCATATTTTAATCTTTATTTAGAAAATAGTTGAATACAAAAATATTTAATATTTTCGACTGATGGTGCTTGATGGAAATTGATTTTAAATAAATTGGAATATAAAAATATTTTATAGACGATGCCGTTATAAAAATCTTGAAAGCTATGATTTAATGAAATGTTTAACTTATACATTTTTTTTATTATTTAATTTATTTATTATATATATTTTAATATAATAAAATGTGAATGCACATTACCATATTAACCATACATACATGTTAAAAGTCAAGTTTGTTTTAACCGACTTGAACAAAAGAAACATTGGCACTTATTTTTAGTTGTAAATATAATATGTGATACATCATTTTTGATAATCATGAACTAACGCATTCAGTATAGTTAAAAAAAGAAAAACTGAAAAAATAATCAAAATGTCATTTCCTTCAGAGTGCGTAAATATTGAAATGTTACCATTTTCATTTGAATAGATTATTCAAATATATAATTAAATAGCCCCTCACCTGTATCATATATCGAATGTTATAAAATGAGATTCTTACATATAATTAATATGAGCTTCCTATTAGTTAACTGTGATTTAAAACTGCGTTTATACGTGTTTCATTGTCCACTATTCAAATAACAGAACACCTGCTTTTCCATGTTTATATATCACTTTGTTTTAAAATATAACTGTTTAAGCATTGGAAATAAACTACTCGCTTAGTATAGTTAAATTGGTTAATCAGGTAAATTTTTAGTTTGCTAAATCATCTGACTATCTAGTCCCGCAAAAGTTAGAGGAAAGTTTATTAGATATAAAATGATAGTCAAAGAAACTCAGATTTTAGAAAATCTCAGAATTTGATAATCTTCTGAATATTAGTATGTATATACATAAATAATTAAACTATCATAATTAACATACATATATATGCAGTGTATGTTAATTATATTATAGAAAGAGTGTCGCGACGCTTAGGACGCCCTACTTCAATCCCAACGGGGAGCGTCTGGTGTACTATGACGTCTAGGTCCAAGCGTCTACACAGCTTTAATTATCAGTTGTTGCCTACTTTTATGCAAAAAAACTATGTATATACTCGGGTCAAATGGTTTATATGGACATTAAATGTATTATCTATTTTTTTTACATTTGAGTATATCACCAACTTTATCAGCAGGCAAGGTATCTATCTACGTATTTCAAACATCGCCAATGTTTAAATTTCCAAAATTGTGTAGCTTTTTATTTAATGCAATGATAATATTATTTATTTAAATAATAAAAACTTGGTCATTGTAATGAACTATTTATTAACCTTATTAGAAATTATCATAACTTTATTAATGGTTTTATTAATTTCAGCATAAGCTAATGAAAAATCGTATGTACATTAAAGATATTACTATGAGCTAATAAAAAACATAATATGATTTCGACAAAACATTTATGACTTTACTGTTATATCAGTAGTTGGTGATGCTCAAATCTCTGAGCTGCATAAAGTTTATAAAAAAATCTAAAACTTCACGACTGACAGACAACTAATCTTAGTAAAAAAAAAACAATCTGTAAGGATAAGTCCGTACACTGTGGAGATCCTTATACGTCATACCGCAGCGAACATAGTATTAAAAAAATATTTTCGTATTTTTATTGTTATATTTATTATATCATCAGTATTTTACTAGTGGCTATGATAATTTTAAATCCAAATATGCGGGACTGGATGCTCAATGGAGTGAGAAATTGGCTGTCAATCAATTCTCAAAAGAAAAACCTGCCAAGTTAACCTTAACATTGCGGGAGTCCGTATACCCAATTTATAAAAAAAAAACATCTCCACACTATAGAGTTCCATATGTTCTAATTACAAGAAGGATATTGTATTTTTATAAACGACCAATTACGAATAAATAAATAGTATTGAATGTTAGTAGAATCAAGGTGACCTCAAACACTTTCTGTCCACCTTTACGTCTGGCGAGCAGATTAATATGAAATAATTCTCTACCGAAAATTCACGCATCACCGCTTCAGATAATCTCGCGAACGGCGGGTGTTGAGCAGGGCGGCCTGGCATACCTTCTAGGCGGGCCGACGTGGCGTCAGGGCGGCGGTGAATCCTCCTACCTATCGCAGCCTTTTACAAATAAGGTAGAGACAGTGGCATAGCATAAGAGACGGTCGAAAACGAAACTGTTCTATAGTGTTACATTGAAATAATAAAACTATTAAAAAAAGACTATAAGGTATAAAAGACAAGTTAATATTGAAACACACATCTATTGGTTGGCATATCACAAAATCCTGGACAAATGATATTTATAAATCGCCAATACACTGTTCCAGTGAGTACTGAAATGAAAAAGACACTTGTCGAAAAAGAGGTGGAGAAATAAGGTTGAAGATAACCCAACACACTAATATATTCGCCAAGTTCTTGCGTCCTTTCAGACATTTCTTGTGATGAAGCGGATAAACAAAAACTAATCTCACGAAACGTTTAGTTGAAGAGCAATAGGAGACCATGATTACCATGAATATCTGCGTCAGGTTGTAAAAGTACACTGCCTGAAAAAGATTGCACAATGACGTCAGTTGAACAGACCAAACATTGTTAACTTTGCCTGCTCCAAGGTGTATAAATATATATATTTTATAAGTATAATCTTACTGATTTCGTTTACAGTCAACTTAAAAAATCAATTAACTTTTTAGATTTATTATTACAGTTGGCTATTAAGCGGTATCAGATTTTTTGAGAAAATACTAAATAATATATTATACAGCAAACACTTGACGGCTTATAGGATAAGGTGGGTATACTATATTAATATTTTTTATTCTTGCATAATTCTGGTCACACGTGGCATATGATTTTTCTCAATTTGAATATGTATATTAACAGGTTGTATTTGTGAACTTTTGGCTAACTAAACTTACCAGCATCGATGTTTTGATGGAAAAGCTTTTTTTAAATAAATCATTTTTTGTAGCATTCGCCGCCATTTGATACAGCTGCCTCATGCAATGTTAAGCCCTGAGATGTGTAGTATTTATCTTAATCTGCCAGCAGCCAGAAAAGCAATGAATTGCGAATGATCTACCTACGTACGAAATTGCGTAATATCTGATATATTGGTATTTTTATATGTTGTACAAAGAATCAATGTAATTCAGATAATAGCTTTTTATTATTCAGTTTGTAACTTATTTAAATATGTAATTAAATAATTGATGCTATCGTCATTAATGATTATTGAAAATCGATTTAGGATACATGGAAGTATTCCATACGGAGTTTTACAAGAAAGATTTTTTTCCGAATTTCATGGTTACATAAAAATATACAAAAAATGGATGTATAATTAGTTTGGCGATTTGCTGACAGTCAATCCTCGTGAAAAACAATTTGTCAATCCACCCATAACAAACCATGGGAACTCTACAGTCGGTAAAACGAATATTACTTTGGTATTATAAACAAAGCCATCATTAACCAAGTTGGTGTGAATTCAGAAAATTGATTACGGCAGTTACAAGTTAGGTGTGAGAACTTCGATAAAAATTACGTAGCAACCTTTTTTTTTTTTTGACATAAGCTATTTATTGTATATTAATGTATACAATATATTTTATTTTAAATCATAAAAATACTTCCGAATTCTATCAAAAAAATTATGTGGAGCGATTAAATACATCACAATTTTTTAAATTGTAATAGTACGAAAAAGGAATACGTCAACAAATTTGGAAATTCAAATGACGATAGCAGAACCCATAATATGTATGTCTCCAATACTGGAAATCCGTACCAGCGTCAATGTTTTATTCCAAAGAGCAAATGTAATCTTCCAGTAGTGATGCCAACACAAAGGGCAGCGGCTATATTTAATGAATCTAATATATCGTTAACAGTTTTAATCTATGCTTTTTTCAACCTATGAATGCCAAACAACGATATATCGTTATTCGTGATTACAGCGCGAATTGCTAACAATGATTGTTTTACGTCTTTTTGTCTGATTTTTTTTTCAAATATCACGGGAATGAATACAAAAGCTTGTATGTATTTTATAAAATAATAAATACAATCTTTTGTATTTATAGCAGCCAAGGGATTATTAATTTTCATGAATTTATAACAGAGTAGTAAAAAAATATGTACTTATACCTATACAAAAATATACATTTTTATATTCTAAGACATATCCTTTTAAAGTTTGCCACATAATACGTAATATTATATAGGAAAACTCGATGTTTAATATTATTACAGCAATAAAATCAATGCATACGATAATTTCCTATTAAGTAAGTATAAATTTAATAATCCAATATACCCCTTAGCTTCACTACACATGTGTGCTGCCTATTATGCCATGCGAAAAGGACCTCTTCCGAGGATACCCTCTTCGGGGCACCGTAATTGAATTATTGTCAGCTCAGATAGCTATATTTAGTACACAAAGCCAATTACTGATGCTGTTTTCGTCCACCTTGCCAAGGATAAAGGGATCATAATTACCTGCTCAGTTAATACCCTGCATTTTGGTTTATCACAAGGGCGATGCATGCACATCATAACATACATCGTATGCCATGGTATATAATATTACTATTTCATATTTATTGTGTGAGACTAACAACATACTATTAAATAATGCCATCTGATTTTATTGTATTTCTATATATTGATAATACTTAGTTAGATGTGATTGTACTTGTATTCTTATAATAACATATTTGCTTTCACAAAATTTACAACTGAATAACATTTCTTTCAGGTATTAAATAAAAAACCCAAACTATTTTTCATGTAAATCCAAATCATTCCGAATTTTGTTCGTCTAATTTTCAATTTATGTTTAAAGATTCTCCATCTTCTTTTTGTTCATAGTTATGGCGACAAGCAGCTGTTAAATAATAATGAAAGATTCTCGTTTACATATCCTTGATTTATTAGATGGATGTTTGATTCAAGAGAGGTCAATTTCTTTTATAATGTAATTCTTAGAATGTTTTACAACCATAAACTTATCGCAGACCGTAATAAAAGTAAAAAATGCCAATAGCTCGTTATGCATTTTTATATATACACTCATCCCTCGATTTACGCGGTTTCACTTTTACGCGGCTAGAAAAAATACATTTTGTTCAAAAAATCGTACATATTTTGTGGCACGTGTCATGCAAACGCGTATGTTGCATGAAGTCTCAATTTACGCGGTTTCGGTTTGCGCGGTTTCTCTTGGAACGTATCTACCGCATAAACCGAGGGATGAGTGTACATTTAAAATGAAAGATACAGTGAAAAACAATGATATTTTTTTTATAAATACAAAGATAGTTTTATCGAAAATAATTATAAAGAGTAGCATACCTTACATTGTTTCTAGAATTTAAAAGGGATCACAGCAAGCAATAGGTTAATAAATAATGCGGCGCATTAAATTGCCACATTTTGTCTGTTGTCTAATCATTCTTAATTGAGTTTTAAATCGACCGATATCGTCAACCAAACGAATTATAGAAACTTGCACAGCAGGAAAACCACTAAATTCGAAGACAATAAACATAACGCAAAATATATAAAGCGGGACCTCTTAAGAATGTGTTTTATGTCCTTTCTGCCTGTTTCACAACACGTTTGGTTACAACATAACAAGAAAATTTACGATCAATCAGGCCGAAAACTATAAAGGCAACTTGTATTAAATTCGATATCAGAAATGGCCGATAATGTTTCGCTACCTGCCCGCCGGAGGGCATTAAATGGATAGGTGCAAAATAGAGTGTCCTGGTGAACATTTTGTCAAAGAATTAACAAAGGACTCAAGGTGAAGTCTTTTACTATCGGAAACATTTTTTTCTTTTTAACGATCAATAAAATTTTGTAAGTGTTTACTTTTTTATAACTCGACAACAATTTACTAATAATATTTAAAGAAAATTTTCTGAATGATAAGCTTTTTCAAAATTCAATTCACACCATTACCAAGATCGCCATTGGGCTTATTTCTATTGCTTTGATTGTAAACCTCTTCTAACAATGTTATAACACCTGAAATATTTGTCTTTGAAACTAGTTAATATACAGAGAAAAAAATACTACTATTTCCATATCTATAATAATAAATTGACCAGGCTTAGCCATAAAGATGTAAAAAATAAATATATCACATAAAATCTGGATATATCACATACGGAACACCGAATAGGTTATTTTAAAATAGTTTAATGCTACCCCTTGATTAATGTCGCAATACGTAATGAAAGTTTTCTTGATGAAATTTCGACTTCTGGAAAATTAGTATATTTTTCCTCCTTATAAACTCGGTTTAGTAAGTAATTTTTTTACTGTGTCTTAAAATAACTTTGACGACTGGTAATATATTTTTAATTATTTTCAATCTGAAGAAACTAATTTTCTTGATTTATGATTATAATTTGTGAAAACATTTTAACGACATTTTTGTTCAACTTAATATGTTTATAGAATTACCCAAATTGAATTATTTCGAACGGATCCTCGTAAATAATTAATGTGACACTAATTTCAAAAGTGAAATGAGAATGCGGACAGTGTCTCAAGATATTTCAACATTTCACGATCGACACGCATGTATCGTATTTCGATATTGACGTTGAATGCTAGGAGTATTATTAAACCGACACGCGCTTTTAAATCAGTTAATATTATAACATCTCTCGACCACCGTTCATATTTTCATGTTATGGCATACGCCACTGGTCAGTCTATATGAATTCTTTGATAATGATAGAATTAATACCTGAATTTAGACCTTGATTTAAGAACAATACGTATGCACATCTTAAAATAAAATTGAAAAGCTAATACTCGAAAATGACAATATTTGATGAATTTATTTCGATTTTTGTCAATGCCCACAATAATTATATTTTTCATGATAAAGCAATACTTTTTATACCACGCATCATATATTTTAAAAAAGATAAAAAACCCTATGGTCACTAACAATCGCATCAATTTTTGTACATATTTTTTTTATTTTTTACAAAAAATATTTTTTGCTGTCGGGTATATGAGTTATTGTTTTATTATGAACGATGAGTAAGTGATGAGATTCAAAATCATTCAAAAAAGATGCAAATTTATATGTCCAAATAGATGCTTTTACCGACTTTTACACACATTCTATAAAAAAACGTTGATAATACATATGCATTGTAAGAAACATGGTCGATGAGTGCCATGGACTATTTAAAGTGGAATTGCTAATTTAAAATTTTTCATAAAGAAGATTGATCTAATTTACATACACCGAACTCTTTTTTTATGTGATTTCAAAATAACACGGTGCTACATCCCACTTTTTTTTTTAATTTAGCACACACGAAATTTTTGAAAATAAATATTACACATGCTCTGTATATCTCAAGTGATATCCAGATTGTCTGATAGTGAACGATCTTTGTTACGATTTTTTAAATAAAATTAAAATACTATATCAATAATGAATTTTATTTTTTTATATCCATTGATTTTTATACAACGTATCCACCATTAATTTTTATTTTTGCATACTTTATTACACAGCAATGCGTGGAACGTATCCACCCGGTATATCAAATATTTGACAGTGTCGCTATTATGCTACGTCCAGACTGGACCAATAACAAGCGAACGAAGGCTTACAACAATATAAAATAAGCCTTCGTTCGCTTGTTTTTGGCCCAGCCTGGACGCAGAATTACTATTAACTAGATGGTAAACCAAACTTAATAAAATTCACCCACATTCGATGACCTTGGTAGCTAGAACATTAATATTAGTAAATAGTTCCAAAATATAGGAATAGTTTGTCTAAAAAAAACAAGTATCAATCTGTATTATATAGATATAATTAGTGTCCATGACCATTTAGATATTCATAAAATATGTACGTGTAAGATGTTATAATTATTAGCGCAAAATGATCATTATTATGTCTCGTTACGAAAAGTTTTCTTCCGGTTATTCTTAATCCAAATTTTTCTTTCAAATAGTCATTTACGTGAGAGAAAGTTTACAAAATACGTCCACAGAAAAAAAACATCGATGCATTTTCCGGAGTAAACTTTGGCCGAGGGGGATTTTCTAGGATTGGACAGGACACAGGTCGGCGACCTTCAATCTCCGGTTGAACCGGAAAAGCGCGTTTATCCAAGGTAAGCTCGTGTGAAAGTCACAAATAAAATGCTCAATGTATGTGTTTTGCGAACCCCTAGGTCTGCAAAGTGGCGCTTGTATTGGGATAGAATGGACGCACGGGAATTCTTGTTTACTCTTGGAAATCTAAACGTTTAGGCACATACTCAGTAACAGACTCTCTATTTCCTTTTTGTTAATATAACCAATAAAATCAAACTTAAATAACGTTAAATGCAGCTTAATAAAGCATATAATTTTATACATATAGAATTCATTATTATTTATCAAGCTTTACCATTCTGATAAATAAAGAAAACATAAAATAATTGATTCAATAATAGGTATCAATATGAAATATACAAATATTAATAAATATTATATTATATATTTATTAATACAACGTTCAGGTTGCTACTTTGAAATATGTACATAATATTGGATAACAACTACTAAAATATATAACGTATTTCATAAAAAAATATCATAATCGATCTCATGTTACTACTGATCAATTTCTCACGTATGTTTAATTAAAATTTGTGGAACGAATTCGAAGTATTTTTATTTTATTTAATTAAAATGACTTTCAAAGAGCTTTGAACGAGCAAATTATTTTTAGTTATAAGAGAAATAAAATATACAAATCACATGAGTAATGTACACAAATAACAGGTCATAAAAATCCAGCTTTCATCTTTTAGATTCTAAATAAATTATCGACGTAAATATGTATTATATATTATTAATAATAATCAATTTCGATTTACAACAACGGTTGTGGCATTTTGTTGATTTGTTATATAATTTTTTTAAAAATTCTTTAATATTAACAGCTACAATCTTCACACTATGGAGGCCCATGTGCAGTTCTTTCGGAAACGCAATGGCAAATATTAATATAACTCCCAATACATTTTTATTTTAACTTTTGAGGATTTAGTAAATATAGCTATATTAATGAAGCGACAATTCTCTGCTTTGTGTTATCTGTGCGAGACATCGTTATTCAGTCACTAACATCATCCATACAGTGTAAATGGTTTAAGAGTGGCATCAATTAATTTTCAGCAGAAACTATGTACACATATATTAATAACACACCTTAATTTAAATTTGTCATATTTGATGGTACTAGAACTAGGTGATTGGTTGTTTACAATACATACTGTATTAATTCAAGTATTCTTATTGCAGTTTAATCTGTGGCGTGTTCAGATTATAAATAAAAGGTAGAGTTACGATCGCCCACATCCTTTACTAACTCATACATTGTTACACAACACGCCTGTAATCATATTTTTATTACGCATTCATACATCCTACCTTTGATCTCAAATGTCACCTTTCTTATCTTAAAAAATACCTTCACACTACGTGTAAAGTATATTAATGAATTGCTAATAAGAAAAACGACGCTATGCAATATAATTGCGGATCATATTTCATGGCAATAATAAAACTATATTCTTGAAACAAACGTTTAATATTTCACACATTAAATTAAATCAAAGAAATTGAGCTGCTTTAAATCGTTCAAACCCAACCTGGAAGGCTTCAACAGGTAGACAATGTGCGTTACAGTCATCAAGCTAAATAAGTACACCAGTATGAAATCGATGCCATTATCAAGACCAAGCTTCGGTGGTAGACTGATCATGATATTTGGATGACACCGATGCAGGGACAAATAAGCCGGATGAAGACTAAAACTTTTTTAAAATAGGCTTAAAAACCTTTAAATTAAATTAATTAACCATTCGGCAGACAAAAAAAACTATAATTAATTAACATGTTTATTTTTATATACGTGTTATTTTTAACATGTACCTACTTTAATAAAAAAAATATAAAGACAAGCTCCAAAAAGACACGCGTACCTCTAATTTAACGGGGAGATTTATAAGATACGGATATCGATTAGTGTAATAATAACATATTGTGTCCGTATTGTATACATTTTCAATACAAATGGCAGAAAACTAGTGGATCGTGAGGTGACGTGAACGCGAGCATGTTGGTCAAAATGATCAATGACCACGAGTAAGGAAGTATCAGTCAGCAACGAAGCAAACAAAATTACTCTAATGTAAGCTCATTTAAAAACCACTGATTTGTCAATTGGATGACTTTTTGCTTATACAAATTAATGGAAGCAAGGAGTTACAGCTGAGAAAAAGGAAAAAATAGTTGCCGTCGATGATGATGACGATAATAAAACGGTGGTTGATTAAAAACAGTTTCTTAACTCGAATAAAACAAAGGTGCGTAAAGTCACGAATCACCGCCACCCACGATGGGGTTGAATTACAAAGGAATCTGCAACATTTAATTCTCAACTTACCTAAACGGGAATCTGCTGCCAGGAATACAGCACACTGTATAAAGACTAAGGAAGTGAGTTCATTGTATGTTTGTTTATGTTAGGCAGAATGAGTTTGCCGTAATATAATTATTTCATAAACACTCAGATGTAATTAGGCAGTCTACTCAGGGGCTGTTCGTGAAGTGGATGCATAAAAAAGCATCAACAATAATATTCACTAAATTTACTAAATATTTATTATTGTATTTCTATTATACTATCATTAGAAGCATGATGTAATTCCATTAAAATCATCATTTAATGTATCGTAAATTGGGTTCCAACTTTTTCCAGAACATATTTTACACCACACATTCTCTCCCCAATAGCGTAGAGGCTAGCATGCGCGCTTCGTATCCGGAGGTTCGATTCCCACATCTACTGGATTTTAAGAACACACTAAAAAAGGAAGATTGAATGCTCATTGGGTTGAGCAATAATCTGACGACAGATTTCTGTGAAAAATAACCTGTCAGGTAATTTCTTAACATTGCGGAGATCTTTATACTACTCTTATCGAGTGGATATCTTTATACTGTGTTGATCCATATGCTCAATCAATTAATACAATCAAATACACAATACCAAAACCTATAATGTATATTTTGGTATGCAAATATATTAAAATATATCAGCTATTGATATCGTCCACCTGAATGAGATTGAGTATATTTTTTGTGAAAATATTATTCTAATCACTTAATCTCCCCTTCATAATTAACCCACTTAATCTCCTTCTTCTCAAATTATCCTTTTGTTTTTTTTTACCATATCGGTCATATATTATATATTACATCTTTCACTGTATCTGAGGGTGTAAAATTATCAATCTGTCTCTTATGTATACGATTACGTGATTTTATGAGATGGTTAAATAATTTTTTAATAACCTGCTTATTTATTTGTATTTTTTAGGTCATAACATCCGGTTTCGTTTCGACATTTACGACGTTTTAGTTTATTAACAAGATCGTGAAAATTTCTGAAAAAATCTGCCAAAACATGACGAACCCAAGCAGGTTGTGGCGAACAACCAATATATTAAATCAAGTCAATTTCCATCCAACTATAAACTATTTTATGTTATTTCTTTGTGGTATTATTTGGCAACACGTATCGCATTCCGTATGTTTATACATATTGCTCTTCAACGTAATTTATTCATGAATCATACTTCTTCTACACAATAATACATAGTATAGAATACGCAACATCTTTTAATAATGCATCGTATATCCTTGCCCAACAAACGTGAAGTAAACTTCCTATTGTCAAAAGTATTCTAGAAACAGTTCCTTGATACATTAATATGCGTTCTTTAAAGGTTGTGCATTTTCTAGTATAGCTTGAACTTAATGAAAACAGATCTCTCTTACGAAGATAACGCAGGTTTTTGATAAGATAGATAATTATTTCTGGGAAATCAAATGACGAACTTAATATTTTTTATCATATTATATCAACTTTCACATTGTTCTCAGTGTGTAATTGTACGTTATATTATCGAAAGATTCAAGCAACTATAGTTACTTTACTTGACACGTTATCTCGTATATTTGCTGCTTATTTTACATTGTATTAGTCTTTCGGAATACACATTTACACATTTTTCCTGTTTCTAACGTTACTGATAAATTACGCGTACTCCAAACTCTCCAGGAATAAATGTTTCAAAAATTAAAGAAATAAAAAAATCAACATAACCGAATATTGCAATCACGACAACTTATCTCACGTATTAATGAATAAATAAATAGTGAAATTAAATTAAAATATTGTACCTACGCCAATGCTAGTTGACTACCATTACCCTCCCGAACAGAAAAGTCACCTTGCTACCGGCGGATGAAGAAGGTAAAGAAGTGTCACTGGCAGAGCTCCTCCTTTCACGTGCGCCCCTGACTACTTCACGGAGCAGACAATGCTGGGCCAAGACATTCAATTAATTACAATTTTAATTAGATACACCACTGCCTCATTCTCAAATCACCAAATCAAAAGAGGACAGTGATACAATGAGAACGGCATTTCCTGAAATTGTATGCAGGTATTTTATTGTTATTTGTAAAAAAAATACATCAATTGTAGGTGGGCTATATTTGTTTATGTTATTATAAGTGCAAAGCATTCACAACATGCCAAACGAATAATTTTCTATAAATAATATATAAACAATTTCTCCCGTTGAGTCTGTAACGTTATGGCTGGTAAGCTATCGATAACCTAGTGTGTTGAGTGAATGTCTAACAACCAATTCTCTCAATGATACACGTCTCCATTCAGTAGAAGTCAACGTGCATTATAAGTTTGAGCAAAATTAGTGATTTACTTTTGTTTGTGTTGCCATGCTTATAGAATCTACTATATTATAACACGTATTATGAATGTTAATAAATTACCCTACTTAAAAACTTTAGATGAAAAGCGAATCTTATCAGTCACTTTTAAGTCGACTAAAATACAACTCACCGTATTGTTTTTTTTCTTTGGCACACCACTTGACCGCACATGATGGCTTATGGGCGGGGTAAATAACCTTTAATTAATAGTTTCAACAAAGAAACCATTATGTTCTTTGTCCTTTGCATTATACAGAGCATGTTCTGTTATATGAATGTGAGAGGTGTCGCATCAGTGGAGTGCGAATTGTTTTGAGTGATAGGAAGAGTTATTAATTATATTCAAAATTCAACATGAAGACAATTAGCATTTGGCTAAAAACTTCTCAGATATTAGCCCGGCGTCAATCGCCTAACGTTCTGATCTTTTAATACTTGGGGCTCCTTACAGCAACGTGTCATGAAACTCTTAAAAAATTAGGTTAAATGTGTCTAATAAGTGTAAATTTGACATTTAGCAGCATATAACAAGTATTATACGTCACTTTACGAGCGTTTAATGATGACATAACTGGACTATAAGACATTTGTAAATTGTGTGATACATTTGAATATAAATGTAATTACTAGTTGGGTAAACACTTTGCGGATTTGATGTAGCAAATAATGTGAAATATATTTTATTTATGTCCTTTTTAAATGTGTATCACATGAATATTCATGACTTGAAGACTTATCTGGTAGACTTTTTCACAAAGATTGGTTGTAAGTTGTAACCCAATAGCTTACTGAGTGGCCAGTCCTGAATATTAACTTGTAAAATCTTTATCTAACTGCATAATTTGAACTCGTGACATCTGAAGGACATTTTTTATCAGCCACCAAAGCGAAATATATCTTGGCCCCCAAGGAAAAACCCACCAATAAACAAAACTTAAATTGTGAGATACGGACGTATGCTGTGACTGCCTTCCTGCTGATACAAATAATGCCCGGCTTTTGATAGATAGTGATATTAAAACTGTGCCAGTTCAAACTCTAAAGTATATATTATATATTTTTGTGTATTTTCCTAGATAGAGCTTGAAATTAGAATATTGCCAGTATAACATATTTAGTGAATTTATTCTTTGATAGTAACGAGATATATACTGGGATAATTTTCGTGTTACTTCATTTGCTATTTACTATTAGAAAAATTACTCGTGTTATTTTATCAGTGGAGTATTTCATTCTGTGACAACAAAGCTCAATGCAATAATTAAAAATGATAATTTGGGTTTATAAATTGATTGTCAGAATACGATAACGTTGTATTCACATCGGGTATAAATCATTCGATATCTGTCACGCCACTGGAGTGTATGTAACGCGGATGAGGAGGTGAAGCGAGAGGGAACACCTCGCGTCAATCAGCGCTCAGCTCGTCGCCGGATGCGTCGCACATTCTTGGATGCAACGCAATCCGCGATCAGAACCGTAATATCCCGGTAATATGGTATGGAAACGATACCATAGATAATAAACATTATAGGGCAATACATACATTAAGTTCTATCTTTACAAATCTTTCAGATTATACACGATTGCAACAAATGATGGCAATGAATCTTTAACATTGTTTATTTATTGATAAATTATTACTACATTTTATAATATTGTACAAAATAGTCTTCCCGTCAGTCAAAATGTTAAAGTGTGCGCCTCACATACGAGGAATGCGGGTTCGATTCCCACATATCCTGGGTTTTAAAATAATCCTTAAATACATGACCGGATGCCCATCGAGTTAACAACCAATTCTCGTGAAAAATTTGTAAGAAACAACCTGTACCGTAAATATACTATAACATATAATATGCAACGTATACTGTAGTCAGGTAAAAAATAAAAACAAAAAAATGCTGCAATGTTTGAATGTCTTCCCCTAATGTTGAGCATGTGAGTTAACATTGCACTAGGTTAAGTTGTAAGGCAATCGCTGAACCCATCCAGTACCCTCACTGTGAACTTTAAACTAAAGCCCGTGACCTCCAATACTAACTACACTAACATATCGCTCATGACAAAGTTACCGAAAATACCAGAAGATGAAGAAACTCTCTTTAATCACCATTATTACATCAAATTCCACATTTTTATTAATGTTACTATTAAATGAACTAATATTGTTGAATGCGAACATCCAACAAAAATAATATGGAATTTGATTTGATCATATTTACTATAGAGTTCTTTTCATTTCTTGTATATTTAGGCGTGTGGTATACGAGGTATTGCTTTGTCGCGGGCGATGCGTGCTTACCAAGCTCGGCCCGACAGCCGTCCCGCCATCGACCGAACATTATTATCAGCAGTTCAAAAAAGAACAGATCATCCAGAGGCGAAGTCAAAAGTTCATCGCATGTGCCCCACTTAAAAAATAATCATGACATCAACGACAGGTATGTCGCGACCGCTGATCGAGCAACAAGGTCGAATCAATCAAGCAGATTGGCTCCGTCGTCTTTCCGCGTGGGACAAAGCGTTCCTTTCATTCACCTGTGCCATATATCATCACCTGTGACGACAACGATTGTTTTCAATTTATAACACGAATTTCAAAACATGTCTGGAATTCCCCGAACATTCATAAGCATACATTGAACACCTGCCATAAACACATATCGTCGTATTGGAGCGAAAAATCACTAACTAACAAATTGACAAATAGTGGATGTTTCGTGATTACGAAATTAAATAAATAAATTGAATATA
>JAGVSQ010005068.1:2414-18280 GCA_022683975.1 Rhyacophila evoluta | reverse complement strand
CTTTCTTTATAAGTATTTATACTTTAAAACTTGAGATGTGTTCCATCATTTATATCACAAACATAATTTTTGTCAAACTCTAATATACCAGCAGAAATTATTTAAAAAATTTCTTCTTACAGGATGAAAGATATTTTTCCCTTCTTACTTCCCTTTTTGAATCAGCAGATGATAAAAAAAAATCTACTTTATCCAAAGAGTTTAAAAATAAACTATAAATTTTTTGAAATTTTACAAATATTCATACATATCCTTATTTATAATATGGTTTTATTTTTTTGAAATCTTAATGTACACTAATAATTTGCAAGTATAGAATTAGGTATCAATAAAAAGTTACTGACATATTCAGTGATCATTATAAACTGATTATAAGTGTCTGTCTGTGTACAAGCAGCATGTAGTTTTAAACTACAAATCAACTTTCGTCAAGCAACATTAGTCAATGTTGTTATTTATATAAAAAAATATCTAATTTTCAAGATGGGCTTAGTTTTAACTACATAAACTTTATTAAAAAAAATATGACACAACTTTCGTGGCCAAGTATGAAAAACATTTTTAAAATTATCATGAAATACCCTGAAGTAAATAAATGCTCACTCTATTTAAAGGATATTTTTAATGAATTGGACAAGGGCGAAAAAGCATATTTTTTTTTTCAACAATTCGTGTTAAAATATTTCATAAAATATTGATTTTAAAGATATTACAGCCATTCCACTATTTAGAAAAAAATATTAAGCCCACTGTGGGAAGATTGTTTTGATGAATTTAGACATTTAAGATTTCTGAAACTATTTCATATTGGAAAGCAACTACTGTACATATTTTGTGAAGTTTAAACAAATAAAATGTCAAATAGTACAAAAAATAATTTAATAATTACGGTTTCAAATATCAACATAAAATATTTTGTAACAATTCACTGCAACACATTTGGTTGAAATACTAATAGCCTCAAATGCAAAAATGAAAATTCTAAAAAGAATTCAACACCCAGAAGCACAATATATACATGCATTTATTAGTACATTTTGTTTTAAAGTGGGACTCTGTATTTATCGAAGAATTGTGTAATGATTACAATTGAATTTAGTTAAAAGAATATTTATTAATCTACCAAAGAATATAAATGATAAATAATTCATCATAATTTTTTCAAAATTAATTTTTGAGCTAGCAATTATTTAAAATATAAATATGTATTTAAAAGAGTGAAATAATTTCAAATAACAAATGTTTTTCACCAAAATATCGATCGGTTACAAGCAAATAATTATTCAAAATTAAAAGTATAATTAAAAAATATTTTTTTTCCAAATAATCCACTTTGAATACATCTCTATAAAATATTTAATAATATAATATTTTACACATGTATATATATATATAATAATAAACTTCTATTTAAAAATTTAACATTAGGTATAGAATTGTACTCGGAATATTTATATCTTTGGCTTTGAAATTAAATAGAAAAATATGATATTAATCGAATAATTACATGATTAAACAAAAAAAAGACAATATAGAATGTTTACTGACACTGAAATTTAAAATAAGACACCTTAAAACTGCAGTTATAAAATAAATCAACTATTTTAGTGACAATATCATGTCAATATCTTTTTACAATTTATAGAGAATTACTTAATAAAATAAAGTAAAATTGTCTATGAATGAGAAAGCGTAATCTACATATCAATGATCGTAAAAATACTGTATTTGGTGGGTCTGATTTCTTAAACACACTAAGTTCCTCCTACATAATAATTTCTAATTTCTGCGTAACTATTAATGTATTACTAATAATTAATCGCGCAGTACTCTAATGCATTCTGAAAATGTTATGTAACATATTTTGTGAACATAATACTGACAAATTTGATGAAAAATGTTTTTAAATACTAACATAATTTATACTGAAACTAGATTATAATTTCCGAATCAGTCATAAACACACGAATATGATTTATCCATGTTTAATAATACTAATTATATAACCGAATTCATAAAAAAAAATGGAACACATGGGAGTGGAATTCTAAATGCTAAAAACTATAATGATTAGATGTGTTGTGTGTAATGATAAAATGAAGCATTACATTTAGTTAATACAACAAATAACAAAAAACAAAAAAAAAATGAAAAATGTCATTAAATTGATTATGAGGTAAAAAGTTGTCGAAACATACCGTGAAATATATTTATGAGATATGAAAAATATATAGAATTACTCTGTAAATGAATGAAATGAATGATTTCTTGAAAATTAATACATTTTGACATCTTAAATGTTTTTTTTTTAGCACACAACGCAAAACATTTAGTATAGGTGTCTATAAAGTTTTGGAGGGTTTAATTTCTTCTGTAACGAGCATATTTTAGTAGGGAATGTTAAAATCTTTGGATTTTTTAAAGCATTCTGTAATCTTTTGATATCGTAAATTATGTTACGTAGCCTCTGTTATTTACAGTGTAAATAATACAATTTAGCTATTCTACTTAGTATTGTTTACAAAATATAATACTATTAAAATAAATCATTTTTCAGCAATACAACTTTTAGTCCTATCGAAGTTAATAGACATTATATATACAAAACCATATAGATGTTAATACTTGAGACGTTTTCTTTTGCTGTAAATGATTGCCAAGTGCTAATAAGTTGTTGGCGAAAAATAAAGTATTTTTATTTTGCATGGACATACCAACAATAAACAATTAAAACAATCTGATTCATGGACATCATGGTGAAAAAATCTTTTTTATCTGCTTTAGAAATGAATGTTCTTAGTATCAAATGTAATGATTTACCATTACATTTATATTGCCATGCATTTTTGATTAAAATGATAATCATAGATCTTGCTAATGTTACCAATATTAGTAAATATGAAATTTGACAGACAGTAACGATTGAACGATGATGGTCATGAACACATCATGGATCTATTTGAATGACTTTATATGCCCCTCCCAGATGCCAATTTTTTAGATGCCAGATACTTCAAACGATGAAACCAGTCACAGTAAGTTATGTGCACAAATTTTGCAATTATTTCAATATGAAAACTCTTATAATTCCAATTAATTGAGTAGAAATCTTAATATTTGGTATATTTAAATATCTCTTCTTTACTTCATATCATTTTATTTTACAACTTGATTTTTCGCAAGTAGTAATTCTACACAAAAATTTTATAATTTGTACATTATTTGACTTAAAAAAAACTTTGTTATGGATTAAAAAGACACATTATTGAAAAAAATTAAACCTTCCGGGACTCTCTAGACAACCTTTATTTATGTGAACAAAATCAGCACCGACCTGCATGCGTAATAATATATCTGCACCACAAATAAAATTAAGAATTAGATTAAAATCTTTCTTAAGTTTGATATTCAATATTATCATTTACTGATGGTAAAATTAACAGTGAAAAATATGTCAATAATTATCAAATATTGTTGTCAACATCATCACTATCCACATACTTAATTTTTCTAATGTATATCATTACATATATTTAGTATGCATTATCGTGCCCAGTCTTGTTTATTATAGTGCATGGTTAGCGACTGACAATTTATTATACATTATGACGAGTGAAATTTACATTAAAATATATATTGTGTATTTAATACTGAATCAAAACAGGGTACCGAGTTATTAAAGTTGATATTATATTATTTATGCTGACAGCTATTTAAAAATTAAAATTTGTTGCAGTTTAGTATCACATCAGAAGTCAGCTAAATAATCAATATCAACTGTAGCTTTCATCGTTGACGAATTGTACACTTAGTACAGAATTCGTTTCATAGTCAGAATATTTGACAAAACTTTTTATAGATATATTGTAATGCAAATATGAAAAGGTAATATGTTCAATTATAAACTAAATGTTTCTTTAATGTAATAATACTACTTCAATCATTTAGCAAAATACCCCAGAGCTTTTACCAGACTAGATACTTCAATAACATTAGATTGTTAGGATGATAAAAACGGATAAAAAATGAGTCACGAATTTATGCATATACATTTTTGAATCTACTGTCTTGTGTGGCAAATTGAATACAATTATGTTTCAAATTATTCTAGATCGAAGAACTACATAAATATATAAAACAATTTTCTTGTCAAAATCAGTAATAAATAAAATATTAACATGAAAGCGGTCTAGGCAGACGTGATACAAAATTATTATAAAACTTATGAAGAGTCAAAACTATAATACAACACGAGACAGCACGTGTGGCCTTAATGTCCTTTGATACAATTGCAGAGATCGATTAGACATGACTACGTTTCATAAAGTACAAAAGTAGAAAAAAGGAATGCGCTTAAAATAAAAACAATTGCAAACTTATACAGTGCTATTTTTCAAGGGAAGCAAAACACTTCAAGAATCTGTAAAAATCATGCAATCAGTGGCATTCACGTTGCCTGTTAGAAAAACTAACATTTCTACAAAACATAAATGTACATATGCTTTATTAACTCACTCGCTACAAGTGTATCAGCCCTTGATATATAGAATAGGCGTTTACAACAAAGTTCGATATTTGACAGTTTCATCATTAATGATGCAGGCAATAATCAGAAATGAAGATATATTTTTAACATACTTTGCCTTGTTTCGTTACCTCTGGCAATATTACTGTAATACTTAAACATAGATTTAAATTTATTTAGTATGTCTATACTTCAAACTGTGTCAGTTGGCTTATTTTTACCAAAATAATAATTATGATTCATTTTTTTCTTCTACTAGAATATTTGAGTAATTTATTTGCTTTTGATTATAAGCAGCATGCAAAAAAAATAATTATCAAACCTACAGATTTCAGCTTAATAACTGAATAATAAAAAGCTAAATATATTATAAATCATTCATATTAAACATAAGACTAAAACAAAATTCTTAAGCCAGTATTCTGTGACATATTTTTTTAGAATTATAGCACTGTATAACATTTATAAAAATAAGTATAACAAACACAGATTGGGAAATAGTCACAGTAGATGAAGATGATAGTCTGTTGATAATTCAATGATGCCAGGCGAGGGTGAGAGCGGAACGCAGCTTCCCCCACAGCCATGGACAGACGCCGCCTCCTCGGAGAGCCATTCCAGCCCAGTACTTCACATAGTCAGTGAACATAGCAGTGAAGGAATATATTTAAAATTGGGAAAAAACAATGATCATATTCAATAATACACAAATTATTTTTTTTTGTTTCCATATCCTATAATATTGCTACTAAAAGTAAGTTACTAATGATATGTCCAGATATTTAGTAATTTTTTTCATTATTTCTGCATCTTCACAACGTGAAGAGATAGGTCTTGCAACTAACATTAAAAACATGTAAATTTGTATGCAGTTGATTTGAATCCGCAACCTCAAGCAGCAAGATTCATAATTCTTTTTTAGCCTTTTTTGGTAAATTTTGAATCTACTGGATACATACATTCTACAACGAAAAAAAAAAAACAGATCAGAAATACTGATCAACAACCTGATAATAAATATAAGCTTATAATAAAAGAAAATAACTTTGGCAAGATTATATATAGATAAACTAATTACATGTAGTTCGACATAAATTAGTCAGAGATTAGTCACTTCAAACACTATTGAACTAAACTCATTTTATGATAAGAAATTATTTATATGCATATTTAGTCATACTTTAATCTTACTTTGAAATCTCAAGTGGACAAGTTAACATGAAGTAATAGATTAAAAATCAATTAGATTATGACTGATATATCAATGAAAACTGATATTTTACATGGATTTATGTAGGACGTGGGTAAATTTCAATGAGTTAAAAAATCAGCTGCATTACAGAAATCTTACTTAACTCTTGTGCTGATATATTGTAATTCAACCTAACATAACCTAACTGCTATAACTATTACCGACATGTCTCACTTCCACACATTCGGCTGTGGCCTTGTAAACATCAAAAATTTTCCAATGATTTCTAGGTAAAATTAAGGCTGCCAAATTTCTCAGATTAAGCGGAACTTATTAAGTATTAAATATTAAGTTGAAAAATAACTTGTCTCAGATATCCCGAATTCAATGAGTCTTATTTTTTATCTGTTATCAAACTATTTTTAAACTGTATTTACAGAAGGCAGTACCTTCTACACTGAGAAGAATAAATCCCTTATTGAATCCTTTCCCTGATTTTTTTTACTCTCCAATTCAAGAAATATCATCGAATAGAACAATGACATTCAATATGCATTTTCACCAACTTAAAGGCACCTATCATGCCCCTTCTTTATTTTTAGTTTTAATTTATTTAAGTTGGCAACCTTACTCAAAATGAGTAAGAATGTAGCAGATATAGCATATTATTTTTGCAACCTGTAAAAGAATGGCGGTAAAAATGATGTAAACATTACAAAATTTGAAAAAGGATATTATACTCCCCAAGGTGGATGTCCGCCATTGATATAATGCACGTAAGTGAAGCCATCTTTACAGCGCCCTTTGATTGAATAGTAATATGGCAGAAATGAGTGCAAACGAAATCTGTAAACATTTCACAAATTATAAACTATTGGATACTTATTCCTGAAAGGTAAAGTTTTAAGAATAATTATGTAGTTCAACCAAATATTTAAGGCCATTTAGATGAGTTCATGAACACCCTTTTCAGCACTTGCTTTTTTCAGTGAATTTTCTTATATACGTAGTATTATACTTCATGGTCGGTCTCCATTATAACTTTTAAATTCCTTTCATAAATAAAAATGTAAAACATATTTTGCAGCTACTAAACACTACTTTACTTTTTAAAGACTACCAAGAAACGAAATTCGTAATCTTCCTTCTTTTTAATTAGTCTCATATTGGAAGCTAATCGGGGCATACAGAGAAGAAAAAGTTTTTTTTATATACAACGAGGAATATAGTTTTAAATGAAGAAAAGTGGTGTTTTATAGTGAGTGATATTATGTCAATTTTATTTAGAAAATTGAGTTACTAAATTATAATAATTTGACAATAGTTTAATTAAGCAATTCAGTAATTTTAGTCAACAGAAATACATGACGCAATCATTCTTTAAATTTACCATGGGTTAATAATACTCGGCCTTAAAAAATAATTATAACGTGCCATGATTTAAAACTCTCCAAATTTATTAACACTTCTATTATCAAACCTGAGCAAGCCGTCCGGTGTATGAACACAATAGAAATGACATTAAACTACCCTTTACGGGGTACGTTTTTTTACGAAATATATTTTCTTATTTTTTTAATATGACAGACATAATTCAAACTCATGAGCATTTAGCATCCACATCAAGTGAAGTCTGACTCCAACTGTAAAATTGATTAAATACAGGTGTCACAAACCATAGGTTTAAAAGCTGGTTAAGTGACACTTCTGAAAAATGTGGTTTTATCGTGTGCAAATCTTTCTAGTTTTTAGAAAATATTTCATTTTGAAGGTTAAAAAAAATTAATGCTTGATGTTATTTGAAATAAATATGTAAATAATGTGGCAAGGTGGTAATAATTGTTTACAAGTGGGTTTTAGCTCAACATACATTCGTACTCATGACTTAGATGTGGACTTGAATAAAACGATAAACTATGTTTATACTTACTTGCGCTGTTCATAAAATAAAATAGCTTCTGAATTGGTCAAGAGGACATGTAGAAACAGCGCTTTGACACGGTGCTGGTAAGGTGGAATGGGCGTTGGTCCGGCCACATGAGAAATAAGTGTCTCCAATAAAAGTGACCCCACACCGGATCTTCTGTGAGTTCTAGCCACTCCTAGTGAGAGGATATATCCCACTAAAATATTTCCGTTGGCCCCAAACCATCCTGGCAGTATCCCTCTATCTTCAGCATTCAGCTTAAGGTAAGGTTTTATCTCCGCTACAATGAGGCCTATGATGGCACCTTGGTATACAGCAGCTAGCGCGAAAAAGCGCTCTGATGATGTTATGTCTTCATACCATGAGAGAGGATATTCTATAGGAAACCAGTCTCGGCATAGTGTCCTTACCTAAGAAAGTGGAAGCAGTATTGAAATTCATACAGCTTTAATTGGATTTCATACATTTAACTCCCATAAGTTGAAGTTTAGGTATAATCAACAAGTTTGTTAATGATCACTAAAACTTTTATTTATAAATCAATATTGGTCATATGGATCCACGGTGATGAGGCAAGTTTGTTTAAAGCAATATCTGTTAGCCATTCTGACACTCCCGTGGTGTGAGAGGCTGCATTCAACAATTAACCAAATAAAACATATGCATATCAAGTAAAATAAAACTATATTATTCTAGATTCTGATTGATGAATTAGTTACCTCTTCCAAGTCATCGGGGCATAAAAATCTGAGTTGGATGTCTCGGAGAAAGCAGGGGTATGGCGACGGAGGTCCCAGCACGGATGGAGTTCCATCGGGTTGGTACCTTAATAACAACGTAAAGTTATCAAGTTATTATGACAATTAAAATCAGAAAACTTTTTAATGTATATCGGATGATTTCTAAATCTCAATAAAGCGTTGATATAAGACTCAATTATATAATCAACATTTTTTTAATTGCACCTACTTTGAATATGAAGCATATGGATCTACACATAAAGACTTATCTTGATAGATCATTTTTAAGTGGCGATTAGCTGTCAGCCTGCAGCCCAAACCATTGGGTTTATAGTACTGCATTGCATTGTTAATTGTAAGCAACCGGAATTGAACCTGCGACTTCGGATGCCAAATCACAAGCGCTTATCGAGTAGACGCCAAGGTAACACAAAATACAATATTTGAATGACGTTAATTAGTAAAATATTGTTACAATTTAACAATATTATTAAATCTTCAGAAGATTCGAATAAAGATTACGTTTTCAACAATAAACGGTCAGTTGACACTTTACAAGAATTTAGTTATTGTTTCTCGCTTTAGTTTGGTCGGCCCTGACATCAAATTAATTGCACAATTACAAATATTCAAATTAAATAAACATGTACCAATGACTTCAATGACAATTAAAAACTCTCCCAACTTCATTATAACAAAACTCTGGGAAAATTTATGAACAATATAACTTACCAGCTAAACCCAGCCATTCGTTATCTAATTTGGTTCTAATCATCGAAAGATTTTTGGTGAGAAACTTTAGTTTACTCGTTTCATAGCGAATAAAAGATTTACACAAATTTGACATTCACAATCAACACAGGACAGCCATTGCAAACAATGTTATTGAAAATTGAAATTCCAACTTCAAATGTTGGCACTACTTAAAAATATCAGAGATTATTTTGAAGGCCTAAAAGTAGATTGTACTGATAAGACCCCACTTTTTGCATAATTTTCTATCGTTATATATTATATTTATATATTTAGATTTGTTTTTAACTATTTACGTATCTTCTATGTAAATAGTTAAAAACAAATCTAAATAAAAATAAAAAAGTAAATAAAAAATCAAAGTATTTTTGTCATTACTTGAAAATATTAAGTAAAATTATAAATTGTATACTCAACTATAAAACAATAAGATGACAATAATCAAAGAAACTCTAGAAAGAATTAAAGAAAAAAACCTGCGCGTTATGTAATGTTTTTTCAATTCATTTAGGATAGACAATAAAGTTTAACTAATAAATATTGGATTATATATTTTTTTTCTTACAACATTATGTGCATTCTTAATGCGAATGCAAAGTGACATTTGAAACGTCAGATTTCAAATTCAAATCTTCTCGGTAGCTCGTCATCCGTCGCTGGAATTTTAAATTACTGAATTGTAAAACGCTATGAATATTGCTCACTGCCTGGAAAACTCTGAAAGAACGGAAGATGTTGTTATTAATGAGAACGTGACTTTTGAAGGGCTGTTACTGTCTCAGAATACTCTTAACGGATTAAAGCAATGCGGTTTCCAAAAACCTTCCCCGATACAGTTGAGAGCGATTCCTCTTGGAAAATGTGGTTTCGGTAAGGGAAAAAAAATCAAAATTAGTCTTAAATTCTGATTGAATTGCGTTCATTAATATGATGGTTATTGTCTGGGTCAGTGCTCCGTAACCTTTTTTCATTCACTGCACACTTGAAGTTTTTTCCAAAATTTCGCTGCACACTACAAGAAAAACAGAAAAAAATGCCGCCGCTACAGCAGCATTTATCATGTTTTTCTGATATTGGAGAAATGCGCCATGGTACACCCAGAGTTATCTCGCGGTATACTACTGTGCGTACACTACACAGCGGTTGCGGAGCATTGGCTTAGGTGAGCCATCTAAATGAAGTTATTCACAGGTAATTCCCAAAAGTTGGTTCTTCTATTGGTAACAAAAATTCTTATGTTGGTAAGTAGAAAGCACATGTATACGCCAATCTAAACGTCACACCCACACTCTCAAATATTTGACAGCGTTAGGTTTCGCTCGTTTTTTATTGCTCCTGCTACAATATAATAAATGATTTAACGCTTCATCTACCGAAATAACATGAAATTTGCATACAATGACAAAAATTGGCGTTAAATCATTGTATGAAATTATGGTTATTGTCAAATTTAGTCATCTCAATGAAGTCACAGATGGTTCACAAAAATTAGTTCTTCTATTGGTAGCAAAAGTTCTTATTTTGGCAAACAGAAAACACTTGGATACGCCCATTTCAAACGTCTTATTTCCTAATTAATAACAATAATTTTTTATTTGTTGTAATACATATTACGAAACTACATCGACAGACACGAACTACCAAGCGGCGAAGTGTATTAACGTGTCAGATATCACATACTGCCAACTTAAATTAACTCTGTCAAAAATCAGCGTAAACTTGTCCTATAGATAACATATAGGATTTATATTTTTTTAATAAAAACTATAAATAACATGTACATATTATATGAAAGATGTAAACTTACGCTTTACCTTAACAATTAACAGATCTTATTGTCGAAGCAAAATCTGGTACTGGGAAGACTGCTGTATTTGGAATAATCGCTCTTGAAATGATAAATCTGGAAATTGGCTGTCAAGTTCTGATCCTTGCTCCAACTAGAGAGATTGCTTCGCAGATAGCACAAGTTTTAACTGCTATTGGGTCAAACTTTCAAGGTGAACTATTTTCTGTTTTTCTTATATAATATATTTATTTATATTGCACTTTGATTAGGATTTTCATGTTACAAAATTCCTAATTCTGCAACAGTGGATATGTTTAGTAAAAGGGTAGTAATTATATTTTTTTGTGATTTTTGGTTTTAGGTCTAAAAGTGGAGATTGTAATGGGAGGCACCGATTTGAAGAATGACGTCAAAAGATTAAAAGGAAACAAATTTCAAATTCTTGTAGGAAGTCCCGGACGTATGAAACATTTGATCAAAGAAAATGTCTTTTCTACTTCCGCAATCAGATTGATAGTCGTAGATGAAGCTGATAAATTAATAGAAGAAAGTTTTCAAAAAGACATTAATTATATATTTTCAAAACTGCCACATCGGAAGCAAGTTATAGCAGCGAGTGCCACATATACGACACATACACAGGATTTTTTAAGTAATTATATGCGATCCCCCTCACATATACGCCCTAACTCTTCTAATGTACTTCTTGGCATTTCACAATATTCTTCAGTTGTACCTGTTCATCATAATAATGTCCGGCAGAAGATGATCATTTTTGATGAACTATTAAAACTATTATCAACTACATCGTTCAAACAATGCTTAGTATTCACCAATCATCAAATTGTTGCCAAAAATGTATGTAAATTGCTCACTGAAAATGGCTGGCCTGCAAGGTATCTGTCAGGAATGCAATCGCAATCAGAGAGGCTGGACAGTTTGCATGCCCTGCAAACTTTTTCGTGCAGAATTTTAGTTGCAACAGATTTAGCAGCACGTGGCATAGATGCAGCAAATGTGGACTTGGTTATTAATTATGATCCTCCATATGACATGCCAACTTATTTGCACAGAATAGGCCGTGCTGGACGATATGGCTCTAAAGGTATTGCTGTGACAATTTTACCTTCCGGTAAAGAAGAAGAAAGTTTTCAATGTTTGCTGAAGGATATTGGAGTTCCTTTTACTAGTATCTATCATTCTAAAGTAAACATAAAGGCAAATTCAACTGATGTCAACAGTAAAGAATGTAATAGTTCTAATACAGAAAAAACGAAATGTAACATTTTAAATGTGATGGTTTCTGTGCCGACTAAAGATGTAACGTTTGAAAGCTTTGATGATATTCTCATGTCTTGTAATCAATTCAGTACTGAAGATAAATGTGTAGATAAACATGGTTCTTTGGAAACGTTTGACAGCCTAATTGATTCACTCAGTGAATGTATGGAGACGAATAATGTTCCTGAAAATGAAATAAATGCGACTCAAATGGACTATAGTATATCAAAATTTTTACATTCAAATAATATCGATTTCAATAATACACAAAATATATCTGGAGTTTTAGAAACTTCTGGGCAAGATGAACAGAAGGATATACCAAAACGTGAAGATGATTTTATTCTACGCATCAAAGACCGCTGTACGCCTAATAGAATTGGCAAAACTGATAAATTTTCCGAAAAATCTAAAAGATTAAAAACGGATTCCAATGTAAAACAATCATTTAAAAAAATAGAAAGAGATTTGTGTAAAAATAATACTTTAGATTGTGTAAAACCAATAAAAAAAATATTGCATTGTAAGCTTCCACATATTACAAAAAACTATCCATTTGGCAGTGCAGGGAGAACAGAATATGCAGAAATGCCAATTAATCATTATTTTCAATTTGATCTTAATGATTACCATAATTTCAAATCACAGTTAGCTGTCACTACCCAGCATATACAAGCATCTGTCTACATTAATACATTATTTGATTTGAATAAGTGAAATATCCTGATATAATTATTCAATCTTATTGTTCAGCACAATGGCAACATTGGCAACCTGAAAAATTTTCAGATGTTTTCTGACGATAACATGAGTTGGCCACTAATAGAATTTGAAAATTAATTTATGAATATTAAAGTGAATAAAGAATGTTTGAATAAAGCTATTTTTTTGTATTACCGCCAATCGATTGTATTATCAGTTAAATATGTTGAAACATACAAGACCAGTCTGGATATTGTGTAGTTGGTAGACTTCAGTGTGACTCAATAGATTTAATGGGTAAATTTAAGTTTACGATGCATCATTCATAAAAACGGTGTGATGAAAATGTTAGTAACTATACTTTTGATCAATATATCGTCTATAGAAAGAAAAAAGTATGTAAACACCACACAGAACAAAATTCACAAAAGCATAAATATAATGATTTTGGGCCAAAGTCAAAATATTATATGTATACAACCTTTAAATGCATGAAGACTTAAGCGTGTGTTTTATTTAGCCAATCCAATATAAATTTAATAAGTTATTTAAAAAAAACCAATAAAATCGATGTGGTTGAAGTCCTTTTTCCTGGTCGCATATTTCAAAGCATTGGTAGCAAATTTCGCCTCAACTTGAATATTTTTATTTTGTTTTTAGTTGGCGGTGTTTTCATTTGTACAGAATTTTGTTATTTTTCTAGTATAATTTTAAATTTCAATTACATTAAAAAAACTTTTATGACTAGATTCAAAATTTTAAAGTCAATTTGACCCACTTGCAGAAAAGACATACCATCCCTGAACCAAGATATATGGTACTGTGTGTTATTTTAATTGATTGCAACTAATGGTATATTGACAATGTGGCTCTCTTATCATTTCTGTCATCGGAGGGTGTATATTTGTTTGGGCTTTATAAAAAATGTTTTTTGTAATGCATTAATCAATGAGAAAGTACTATTTCACAATTAAATGTTGATATTTGATTAAAATTACTTGACACTCCAATGTAAAACAAGTTGTATTAGGGTGACCATTTCCTTATGAATTCTATAATAAATTACAGAAACATTGTGAACATTTCTGATGGAATGTCACATATCCACAACCCATGTAAATTTATGACTCGGTAATATAGGGTTTAATCAAGGTAGTTTGAATTTGAATCATGACTGTCAGCCCATTTAACATTGTCCCAGCTAGTACTAATTTAATATGAGATGGTGTTTTTATTTCAAATATGATTTGATATAACACGAGCCGTGCCCATGAGATTGAACCGGCATGTATGGTTACCTGAACTTTTCATATAGTTTTTTATTTTAAGTTTGGTCATTTCTTGGATTTGATACGACATGACTAGAACATTAACTTGGGTACTCGCTCCATTATCAATTGTGTTTCTTATATTTGGACTTAGAAAAGTAAAAACGGAAAAAAAAACCTCTAAAATAGTGGGAGTAGCTAGCACTGCTGTGAAATGCTATTCAATATTCTTTTACATTTTCTTGATATTATGCCACTGTTATATATTGTATACCAGATTCATAAAACATTCAAATGATGTCGGAAATTATGCCGGAATTCATGATATTATTACAACATCCCCAACTCTGGTGGCATCTACAATTTCTCTTATTATATCTGTTCACTTTGCACCAGAAATAACTCTTAATTTATTAAAAAACATCGAACTAATAAATTTCCATTTAAAGTTAAATTCAATTGAATTTCACATGAAGTTAAAAAAGAATATTATCATTTTCTGTTTTGTATATGTTATGATTATAGTTGTTGGTTTTATACATGATCAATTTGCGTGGTTGGATGTTTCTATCTCAAGTCTCATATATTGGTATTTACATGCAATGCTCCTGGATCTTGTGAATTTTGAATTTTTTATGTATATCTATCTTAGTGTACATCAAATAACAGCACTCAATCAGACGTTACGTCATATAAAATTCAGTGACACAGTAAGTCAAGATTATCTTGTTGGTACTGTTCAGGGAAAAAAATTGTTCTTCGATAGGCAGTTCCCTGTAGAAATTATGAAATCTATGCAAAAAAAATGCGACCTTAATGTATCACAATTTATCAAAATCTCCGATTTGTTGGCTGATAATGTTTACATGCTGTCTAGTTGTTATGGAATACCTGTAAGTACTTTCACCAGTGAGTTGTAGGGAGATATTTCCAAAGTGAACTTATTCCACTATGCCAAAATCTAAAGTAGAAAATTTAGTATTATTTTATATAAAACAACTATTAAAATGCAAACCATTGGGCAAAATCAATTTCAAAAATAAACATTGAAAACTAAAATATGTATTCAAAATGTTCTCTTTTGAATTTTGACATAGTGGAGTAAGATCACTTTGGAAATACCCCATTCATTTAACCATATCTGAGTTGTATCATCTGATTGTTTTCAAACCAGTTGCTCTTTGCATCAACAAAATAAATTTGTATTGTTGGTCACATCTTAATCTGGTTCCAATTTTATAAAATTTATTTCTTATTTAAAAAAATTAAATTCTTGATACTGTATTAATTCAAGTGAAATAAAATCCTAAATCATCGCATAAGCCTTGCTTATCTTCCTTTAAGTCTGTTCCTACTGAGAATATCGTATATCCCTTACACTGCTGAGGTAGCAATCATTTGAGATCTATATTATTTCATGAGAAAATTTTGTGTAAAACAATAACTGTTACTCTAAAATAATAAATTCCAAATATTCTATAAAATGAGTACTTTTATTCAACTAAGGATCACAATATAATAGACAAAAATTATTATATAATAGCTCCTAATGTGTCAAATGTTCAATGTAAATGGTAATTGGATGGTAAATTTAATGAAATTGCCTTGGTTATTGATATCTTCCACATGAGAGACTTTGGATGGATCCTATTTTATATATTTTAGAATAGGATCTCTCTCAGTGGAGTC